>JARFOC010000364.1:530454-564032 GCA_031763485.1 Osmoderma eremita | reverse complement strand
ATATATACGTCAGACATATATGAACTATTTGCTGGTCGCGGGAACTACCCTGCCACGTTTCAGCGACTGTAGCCATACACCGAGGCAGATTCGTTAATATTACCACGAAATTACTCCCCATTTTGGTAGTAATATGGTAATAGGAACGTTCTTTTTACGTTCCCATGTTATGTCACGAGATACTTCAAAGTCATTTTAATAGTCGTAATTACGTGCCCAGATACCTATTGTGCTAGTTGGGCATCAACGTGACTTTGTAAATTTAACAATTCCAGAGCGGATATGAAATATAAAAGCTGACTGGCAATTTATTTCAGTATAAAAGCTTTGGCAAACAAAGTGCAATTTACGAAAATATTAATATAGACACGTATAACATTACTGTAACTCCTGAATAAAGCAAACGTCAATCACAGAAATACAAGTAGTAAGTACCATCATCACTTTTCTATTAGAACGAAATAACGATAAAAAATGTAATTGCTACTACCAAATATTTTTGATGCTTGTTTTTTCTCAAGCGTAAACTAAAATAACCAGCAGATTCTGAGTTGATATCATTTGTAACCTGTAATTTATTTGATCAAACAAATGAATGTACGTATAACGCGTTTTATAATTAAGTGCTTTGTAAAGATTACAAGGACTGTGAAGAAATCGAAAAGTTAAATCCATAACAAAAAGGGAAAAGATGAAACGGTTACTACAGAGAGAGCAACAAATCCCGAGAACCTTGTGACTGAAAATGTTGCCAATTTAAATTATATCAGTTGGTCATAGTGCCAGATTAGTAAACCTGGATATGCACCCTAATGGGATTATTATTGCCAACCTATACTGCAAACTAACAAAATCAACCTTAAACGAAAAATTGCTAAATTGATGGGTCACGTGGTTTTCGGGATTTGTTGCTAGCACCGTATAAAACTGTGAAAAACAAACATGGCAAACTTATTTTTTTATTTAATGACATTGATTTGATTTGTTTGCACCCTAATGTAGGGAAGCTTTCCTACATCTCTCAACACAGCAACCTTTAATGATATACTTTTCAAAATTTCTATCTATTTTCTTTTCTATCGGGTCTGCTCAGGGCATTTGTTTGCGCCCATTGATCCAAATGACTCACGAAAATTATTTCATTTACTTCCGTCAATTGAATTTTTTCGCGCACAAACTATGTTTAAATGTTTATAATTTATTGACGTTTTGATAGGTTAAAAGAAATGATGTCTAATTACTTGCGTAGGAGTTTAGAAACCTGAGTCACAAGCTTGGCATTGAACAATGTTTACGAAATCAAACGCAACATGATGGGTTCTAAAATTATTATCGACCAGCTATTTCGTTATTGGCAACTAGTTAACTAGTTAAAGTGAGCAATCGCAATAAGGATATTGTAAAGTTATTTGCATTAAAAATAGCCATAACTTACACTTGTTACATTAACCTTCAAACCGGCAATTAAAATTTCTGGGTCGTGTTTATGTTTACATCCGACGAAATATTCGTGAAAATTATATTCGATACTACGAATTTTCGCGCCAATGGTTGAAACCATAAAATTTGAACTTAGATCGTAAGTCAAAAATAAATCCCTATTATTATCCCCTCTCCTATTCATCTGTTGTGTTTATTGTACATGTTCTGAACAGGCATAAGATGCTAACTCATTGATCCAGGTGACTAGCTATGATTTAACAATTAACACTTCTTGCGAATTGAAATTAGCGTCTGCTGGTTAAACGTTTTACGAAGCTTATACCGGTACAAGTTACAGATACTTTCATGTCAAGTAAAAATGCTAAAACCAAAGGATTTTGACTCTTTCTACACTTATAAACGTTTTGCAGATCACGATATCGCAATACTCATTATTATCTTGTGTATATACACTTGTATGAATGATCGGGGTATTGGCCAATTAGAAGAATGAGTCAAACACGAGATTCCAAAGTACACTACTATCTGTTGTATGTTTTTTAAGTAGTCTGACTTCATTATCCAGTATTTTTTTAAGTGGTCAATATAGGGAATCAAGCAGGTTATCGGATAGCAAGAAACTCCGACTTCTTTAATGTGGGTTATCACATAAAAGCAGAGCCTACTGCAAAAAAAAATCAATCGCGCTTTTAATTGGGTATAGCGATACCGTCTGGAATCAAAGATTATAACATAATACCGCTGACACGTTTGCGAATTTTTTACATGAATCGATGCATTATCCATTATTGTCGCCTCAGTATCAGTTGCAGGATACGTACATTGACATTTGCCTTTGATGGACATTCTTGCCAACCTGTTACCAAGTGGGCCACTTCAAATGCTATCTATCATGGAAAGTGTATTTTATTTATCAAATTGAAAACTATCTTTATATACATAATGATAAGTTGACAGGTGTTGTAAGAGAGAAGCATCTGGGATACCCACATAGAATCATACATATAAACGAGTTGGGCAAGTCAAAATATGGAAAACTTGTGTGTAATTAATTAAAGTATTCCTCACGTCGAAGAGAAAATATACTTTGCGATGTGATTTCGCTAATAGACACAAGATCGCCTATATTGTGAGGTGTGTAGTGATCCGATATCTTGTATTTATTATATTACCCCATAGTACTTGAAATCTTTACTGAACTTCGATAAAAGAGAAATTTTATAACTAAAATTAACATTTTAGAGATATGGAAAAATTTAGTGTAACGTGATGTACAAAGTTACTAAACATTGTTTATTACAGCTAATTTCCTCTTTGTGGAAAACCTGCTCCATTAATTAATTCTCAGAAACTAGTAACATATTTGTTAGAGCTCAAGATGGTGTAAATGTCAGATATTCGCAAAAACCATACTTTAAACCGATATTACATTTAAAAAGGGAAAGAGCACACTGTAAGAAATTGCGTGTAGAAATTAACACTAAACGTGGTCTATATAAGTCTACACTATTTTTGGTAAATTTTATACTGCGAATTTTTGTAGATCACTTATGTATCTTGTATCTATATCTGACTTTACTCAATACCTTTTTTACACAAAAATTGTTTAGAAGTATATACACCTCTCTTCTTCTAATAAAACGTTGAAGAATACTTTTACCACCGCCGGGTGTAAATACCTCAAGTATAGTCCCAAACCTTTCCTACCAAATTGATTTTGGTAAGGCAATGTAACTCTAACCAAATCGGGTGTTAGTTTTAACACGCAAAATTTTATCACTTACTTATTAAACTTTACGCGCAGATATTTTCGACTGTGTACTAAGAGATAATTGATTTGATTTGACCCCAATGCAGGGAAAGGTCTTTCCCATCCCTTAACACTGCGGCCTTGACACCTATTGTATTAGTCTGCATTCGGATATTTCCTGATTATTCGAACAGATCTATCCCCCTGCCAAGGTTTAGTAGAGTGTGCGTCAAATCCTTTTACGGTATGGCCCGCAGTGTGTCTATTGCACCTGATAGGGGGTTTATCCGGTTGCTTAATGCGTAGTATTCAAAAATAATTTGAGAGGCTGTTTCCTCCTCTTCCTTAATTGATAATAAGAATAATAATATATGAGGTGTTAAGCCTACAAGACAAAAAAATAGTAGTAGTAATAATTACAGACCGGATCCGTAACAATCCATGGCATTAAATTTTCATTGCATACAACGCAGCTAACAAAAGTTAGAAATGAAATCCGTAGTCGTAAGTATTCTGTACGACAAAAGAACTCACTGCAGTCAGTGAGACTCTTATATATGTACATGTATTTTAGGATAGCACGTGCAAAACATCGAACATATCGACTAACAAGGGACGATCTCGCTCCCAGAATCTCCAAAAATTATGCAACTTTGGGAACGTGCACATCACATATGGGTATGTATTAAACAATTTTTTTTGGGTGAAATAAGTGTTTGAAAATGGGAAATCCTTCATTGTGCCTATGCACTCTAGCTAATGGTAAGAGGTATAGAAAAGGTTTTAAGACAAAAACTGTTTGTTTCAACCAGTTTTATTAAGCAGACAAAAAAGTTCACTATATCAATATTTTATCATATACCTTCTTTCGACAGGTAAACATGTTTTACTAATTACTAATAAGTAACAGGGATTGGTTGATTGTGTAGCAGGCCTCCAGTTCCAGTATTGAAATTAATTTTAAAAACTAACAAAAATATTGATAAGTACATTGTAAATCTATACTGTATTGGTTTCATTAGATTAGATTGTTTGTTGCCAAAAACATATGGGTTATCGAAGGAAGCAACATTGGACAGGTAAACAGTAAACATGTTTTTGTATGAAAAAGGTAAAGTGAATGAGATAGTATATATACAGTTCATTACACTTGAAATTAATAATAAATATTAGTTGATTGTGTAGCAGTCCTGTAGTCTTGAAAATGGACGCTATAAATATTATAAATGTAATTCGTTTGGTAGAGAGGAGGAGTCTAATAGTTTTTGAAAGGAAAATCCTCAAGAAAATTCATGGATCCACCAAAACACCAAATGGAGATATAAGAAGATTAACCAACCAAGAAATAAAAGAAAAAATGAGAATCGAAGACATGGTTAAGGCAATGAAGGCTCAAAGAATAAAATGGTTTGGCCACATCTTCAGAAACGGAAAGGCAGACATGATAAGGAGGATTACAGAGTGGTAGCAAGCGAAAGAAAGAGCAAGAGGGAGGCCCAAAGCAGAACCAGGTTGTCTGGGATCTGAGAAAGATGAAAATTACTGTCTGGTGGGTGAAACTAATGGAAAGGAACACATGGCAGAAGATTGTGGCGGAGGCAACAACACACAACAGCTTATAGAGGAGTAACATTCATGGCATAATGGATTGATCCACCGTGAGAAATTGATCTTTGAACTCCTAACTGGAGGGACTTTATTCTTTTAAGAACGTATAGTCATATTATTATTATATAATTCGTTTGCTAATGGTAACACCCGAAGCTGCCAATAATAATAATGGGCCACCTACGAATACCAACGAAATTGAATTGCACGACATAATACATGATTTCCTTCTTGGTGCTCGAAGAGAAATATCGTTTTCAGTGGACACTGATACAACCCTAGAATTTTTGCAACCGGACAGGTCACATAGATCACCTGGGAAGAAACATTAGAACCAATAGAAACTAAAAAATAGTGTATACCAGAAGAAGGAGGAATTGCTACTTTAGAATACAAAACCAGCGCTGTTACGTATTGGAAAAGCGAGAAGAAGGGACGACTTAGGTTGAATACCGTGCAGCAAAAGTTTTGCAAAGTTTCATCTATGCAGCATTTGTATAGGTAACTGATGAAATAACATTGTGTCATAGCAACGATTTGTTCTTGCATGTATTATTCTATAGTATTATTACATTTTTAATTTTTTCAATTATGGAAGAAGTAATCAACAGAGGTAGTACGCGAAGAGAGTAGTTGCTAAAAATTTCTCAATTCGTGTTTAATCAATTTGTAAATAGTATTGATTCAGATGCCATTATTACTGATTTCGACGGCCAGAGACGGGCATTACAAGCTAACACGGACATTGGTTTCGAGAATTTTAAAGCATCACGACATTGCTTACAAGTTTCAAGAAGAAGAAATAAATTATTACGGGATCACATCATATTAGTTATTATTAATCCCAAACATGGTTACTTGTCGAAAAAAATATATTTAAAAGTGTTGGTATATTAAACGTTTTCTTCTTATCTGCTTCATAAAACTTATTCGAACAACCAATTTTTGTCTTAAAACTTTTTCTCTACCTCTTATCGTTAGCGAGTTATGTGCATAGACAGAATGGAAAATTTTTCATTTACAAAAATTCATTTCGCCCACTCAGAGTGTTTTTCCGCAGAAAAAGATGCGTTTCTGCATGTTCCAAAAGCTTGTATATAGTTTTTTGAATTTCCGCGTTGGAGATCGTCAATTGTAAGCAAAATAAAATCCATTACAATAAATTTCAGAGCTACATAAATACATTGGTGTAGAATAAGGGAGAATCACTTGTACTTAATACAAATAAAACGAGTATGTACATAAATTTAATAATTAAATAAAACAAAAAGTCAAACATAATCTATTAATTATGTATCCACGTGTGGGTATAAAATTATATGATGCACAAAATAACAATATAACTCAGATATACAGGTCTCTGTGTAATATATTATTAAATATTTTTAACTTTCTAGACATTAAGCCACTTTTTCTTAACTACTATAGAACCTTTACGTGAAGAAAATGGTCTTTGAATGGTATATATAACCTGTCAGCGGTGCAAAGTAATTCAATAATGTTCAAGTTCTGGTGATGATGCATGGATTTATGTTTTTCTGTATTATATTATATTTGACTTAATTTTTTTATACCCAAGGATTTTTTAAAATTTGTTGCATGTATTTATGGAGCTCTGTTGCAATTTCCGGCGGAAAGTAATTTCGTTAATTGTTCTATTAACGTTAGTTATTGCGTCCACTAAAGAAAAATTGCGTTTTTTGAATATGCAGTAGTGCTTGCTATTTCTTCAAAACTATTTCTTATATATAGTCCTCGCAACTAGACGGTCCTTTTTTGAGATCAATAACGTTAAAATTATACCAACACAATCAGACACAACTTCACATTCAGCAAATGCATAGTAATCTCAAATCTAGTGACATTTCGTCCGCATAGGATTTCTACAATTAGGGCGTGGCGCACTTATTTGACATTTACCGTTTGACGTTGTATTTAGTGCTGATAGTGTTCCTATAAAGCGGGATAAAAACGCGAGCGTAAAACAATAATCCACATTGAATTCATATCAAACACATTGTAATTCACATACTTGCCACAAACCACATCATCAGCTACTACTTTAGTTGTTTCAAATAGTCTGAATGACTTTACAAGTTACAAGCCAATGTTACGATACGACGCCATGAATTAAAACGTCAAAATTCGGCTGTTTAATTGCGACGGCATAAATCAACTTTTCATATTTTTGGAATAATATGTCAATAAAGCAAAAAAAAAATACATATCTAAACCTATTTGATTTACTTTAATAATTATTTCTTGGCGTATTTCTTTTAAATATTTAAGTTAATTTTGAGTTTTATTATTATGTGTAATAAAAACCTATCTCACTTCAAAGAGAATGCAAAATTACGATCAAGAATTGAAAAACTATTTTTAGAAATACAGGAATATATGTATATTGTCTTGCAAACTATAACAATAATTACACCAATTAGATTTATCTCTCGCACCAACAATGTGCGTCCCTCGGTCGTATTTTTCACTACCGACCTAAATCTTGCCCTAAACGCCGCCCTCTAGTAGTAATACCATGAACTAGAGAACAAGGAAATGGCATCTACAAAAAACATAGATAACTTCACCGTACTTCACTGGATAAGTTAATAAAGCTTTTAAACATGATGTTGGTTCAGGCTGCAGATAGATTTGTGCAAGAAGAGATTAGCAGTCAACGTTATTAGGAAGTAAATTAAATAAAGTTGACACTGTGTTGGCTCTTACGTTAATCAAAGCTGCGAAAACGAACCATATTCCAGCTGACCTCCTACAAATGTGTAACATAGTAACTTCATGGCATGCAGATCGTGAAAGTTCTGACCAAAAAAAAACAGACCTCTCGATCCAACCTAGCACATGATGATGGTATATGTCTCCAAAGGAAAGCTGTGAGTCAAACAGGTTAACCAAATCTTGTATTTTGCTTTTGTTTGGCATAAGCTCGCTCCTAAACGAATAATTGCGCTAGCACCAATTATGAATATCAAATAAGCGGTCCTTTAGGTGGATACAATCATCAATGGATCGATCTGATCATCAGTAGTGTATATTCTCAAATCATCAGCATATCCCAACAGATTACAGGTTAATTCATTGAAGAAATCTTTAACATAAATATTAAACAATAGTGGACCAATACTCAACCCCTGCAGCACACTTGATGTTACGGCGAACAATTTCTATGAGAGGCCGTTATAAAAACGTAACCCTTTCTTTGGGTAAGATAGTATTCGATTAATTAAGGAACGAAGGAACATGACAATAAGAGCAAGTTTTGTTAGGAATCAATGTAATCAAACGCTCTACTGAGGTCCGTGCACAGCACATCGACTTGCTCTTGTCTATCCAATTCCGTTGAGGTGTTCAGAAAATGCAGGATAGGTTAGTGACGCTAGATCTTCCAGTCAAAAATCCCTGTTGTTGAAGAGATATTTTGGTTTTAACATTTTCATAAACTCTGCCATAAATAATATATTCAAATATTTCGGGAAAATTTGAAATAATATTAACAGGCCTGTATTTATTAATGTGTACACCATTTCCCTTCCATTTTAAATATATAGAAAGTTCTTAATACATAGCCATCCCAACTTGAAAAATATTGAATAAAAAAGGCTTTCAACTCTGGATGTTAAAATAAAATTTAAGAGAATGTATGTATGTAAATATTACTTTCTTCATTTTGAATGGCCAAATATAAGCATATCAAACAATAGGAAGCAATAAATCGTAACGGTAACATTACGTCATATTAAAACAGTACAAAGCAATCAGAGTAAATTACACATTTACATAATAATCGGAATTCGAGACCGGGAAATGATCAACAATTTAAACAAATAAGTGTACTGTTTTCTTTCAAGTTATACATAAATTGGACATAAATGCTATAGCATTTGAAAGAAAACAATTTTAAGAATTTAAAGCTGACGAATTTACCGTTGTTTTAGGAGCAACTTGGGTAACGAGATTTTATAGCAATTGCCGAAAATAAGGCATCTCACCGTTGCCAATGCATAATCAAAAAAATAATAAATATATTGATAATCAAAGAAATAATACGTTTTTAAAACAAAGCCGAGTATCTCAAACATAGTTAAGTTTTGGCATAAATCGTCTTAGAAACATCTACTTTGTACTGAAGATAGTAATATACAAGGTCTTCAATTTACTACAAAAGAACTTTGATCCAGAATGTATATATAAATTGATCACGGGGAAACTCATAAGAATTTCATATTTATCGCTTCGCTTAGGCCATTTCCCCAAAGCTTTTATATGAACCTCGTTTATGATGAAGTTATGAACATGAGGTTGAGATTGGTAGGATCGCATTACATTTTGCATAGCCCCTGTATATTATCGCTCATCGTCTGCGACGGGTCTAATATTACAGACTATAATTGATGCACGAGCATGTCAGATATCAACAAGATATCGACCTGTGTTCACTCAGTGATGGATGATAAGAAATCCGAAACTTAGATTCTGATAACGTAAACGTCTCGAATAATAATAATAATAATCAAGAGCCCTCAATACTTACTGAATCCATATGAATTGTATCAATATATAAATGAATCAATATCCACAGCAGCATTTGTTATTAAAATAACTTTTACATTTCATATTCTTTTCAATCATTGAGGGAGTCAGTTTAAGAACATATAACTAACATTTTCTCTAAGTGTATCATTACGTATGTATATTATTTCGGAATAAAATACCATCTTCATCAAGGATTTTATTATTTATAACCAATTTTTTAAGGTAATGATGTTAAGATGCTTAGGTACATAAGTACAAAATGCTAAGGATTAAACTTTGACTGCATTAATTGAAACCAATAACGTATCTAATTCAGGTGCTTAACTTTTATCTATCTATTTAGAAATACGTGCGATAATTTTTATCTTGCGCTGAAATTACTTAATACATTTAGTACAGTGGAAATATTTCACAACTGGTGCATTTTTATGAATGACAAACATAAAAACTGCGATATATGTATACACAAATATAAGTGTAGTATCTGCAAGTTCAAATTCCCATATTGATTAAATGTTTCTCGTGGAGACTGTAGTATAGCTACTACAGCCGCTGCTACTACACACGCTGCTATCGATTTGAGTAATAAAAACCGCTGGAAAGGCATTTCTTTAAAGTTGAATTGACT
Organism: Osmoderma eremita; assembly: GCA_031763485.1. Classification (NCBI taxonomy): domain Eukaryota; kingdom Metazoa; phylum Arthropoda; class Insecta; order Coleoptera; family Scarabaeidae; genus Osmoderma; species Osmoderma eremita. Next base: position 554,052 of record JARFOC010000364.1, on the reverse strand, counting down.
TCTGGCTTGGTACAGAGCGAAATTGAAATCGACTGGAGTAGAAGGGAATAACCGAATATATTCTAAAAATTATTTTAAGGAGCACATGTGACCTGTTCTTTGCCAATTTGCCTACCAGAGATGTTCCAGCCACGGCATTAAATGTCAAATTATCCAGAGCCAGTGCCAACTAAATGCAGTTGAACTATATGTGTGCAATAATTACTATGCTAAGTAATTATTTTGTCACATTATTTACGATAGCATCATATCTTGTTGTATATACGGAACACCACCGAAAGTATGTATTATATGCATATTTAACGGGGGTTCATTTGTGATGGTTCACCGTCATAACATAATATTAATATATTTAGGAACTGCGAAAGTTGTTAGGAAGAAGAAAAAGCTACACGCTTGTTTGATTATCGTTGTATTACCACTAATAATATATTCCATGAGGAATATTATCTCAACGTATTCGCGAAAATTTTCAAAACATTATATGACATTGCCTGACCGCACGATAGCATAAAAAACTTAAAGCGATAATTTGTTGTAATTTAATTTATAACTCTTGTGTATGAATTTCATATTGGGGCACTTGTTAAGTATGTATATGTATTTCAGAAAAATGTATACATCAATACAGAAGATGGAAGAATAATTTTTTAAAAATAGTAAATTAATTTGTTTCAATTGGTTTATATTTAATTTCGAAATTGTTTATTTTACTCGTTGTGTTTTATATTATACGGAAAGTTTTACTACACTCGTACACATTTAGTGGGCCGGTTAAGGCCAGGTTGATAAAGTTGTACGTCAGTTGTATTAAAAATAAAACATTCACGTGCTTAACTATTTCAACATAACGTCAGTTACAACTGTAGCACAGTTTTGGCAATTTCTTTGATTTTGGTCGATTTCAAAGATGCGTGAACGAAGTGCGCATGACCAGTAACAATAAAACCATGTGACTTAAAAGTGGGAAAGAAAAGTTAATTTTTCTTAATTAAACACTAGTTTTTTACAGTTAGGTTCGATGCATACTAGTTCCATTTAACCGGTGGATGCGTGTTAATAGAAAACCTATGCGAATTAGCACGGAGTTGGCGAATTTCCGGACTGCTGCAGGAACGAAATGCGCAAAATCCTGCCGGTAACCGAAGAAATATAATTGATATAGCGCCGAATTATAAAATAATATTGTGTCTGATAAAGCTACTTACCGTTAATTAAGGGGTAATTGTGTCCTGGATGTCCTAAAAACGATTTTAAGCCACTTTCTAATAAAATAGGCGATCCTCGGTCCTTATAGCTCATTTCACTGTCACTGTCACTGAAATTATATTGTGTGCGCGGAATTTTGATGAATTTTAGTGGTGTTTTCACACCACCATTCACTACTATGAATACGAAGGGAGCCGCGCTAGCGGAGCTGCATAAATAACGCGGTCGCGAGGGACCTCCACAATCAATTCGTACTAAAATAGTTTGCTGGCGACATTGCTGCACTCTGGTGCGCCCGGTCTACACCGTTCTGGGTTACAGTCCAAGGTTGATAACGGCACGGCGATGATAAAACAGATAGAATATTGTACATGATATCTATCAATTAACATGTGTGTAATATATTACAACATAACCAATCTTATTTGATCGCATTGTGAGAGATGCGCGGACAGAAGACACATTTTCGCCGGCGTCTGCGCGCCTACCCGCGGACAACCCACCCTACTCGCACATAAAACTTAACGGCCACCCTTACACACTGCGCACCCCAGTACTACGATAAAACTTTACCGTGCGCTATTAATCCTAGACACAACTCTGAGAACTGCAACAAATCTTCGTGATATAATGTTCGAGATACATTTCTCAGTCTTAGAAACGTAGGCGAGAAGTCTTAAAATTAAATACCGCCACATCGTTGTCCCGATTTCAACTCAATTAAAGGATTTGTTACGTACGTTTATTATTCCATTAGATGTATTGTGACGCGATATGTACCGTCGATAGTTGTATAGTACGTTATGCCTTTCCAAAATTAAAAGTCGCCTAACGAATTTGAATTTCAAACCAAAAGAAATAATAATAAAATTGATAGCGCAAGCGCTTAGTGCGACCCTAGTTTCATCTTCGAAACATAAAACAAAATCCATTATGGATAGTGAAATCAAGTACATGTTTGATAGTAGTCTCTAATTAACAAAAAAGAATCCCCGAACATCAGATGTTGCAACTACGAATGAATGAATTTAAAAGGATTTACTATGTTTAAGACAAGGTGGGACGCCGGAGCAAAAGCAACATTATAATTAATATAATATATATCAAAACGCCTTTTTACTAAAGAAATAGGCACACACATTTTCTAGGAATGTAGACTTTATCAAATTGAAAAAAATAATCGCTCTGGCCCAAAATGGTTGTTGCACTTAGCCTTTAGTTTCTGCCCCAAACTAGTTGTCACTCTTTGAAAAATCGAGGATTAGGAGTAACAAGTAAGTGATAAATGTAAGGGAATTGGGACATTAATTAATATTTAAATGATTTCATTACAATGAAGATAATTTCTCGACTTTCGCTTGATATTTTCGGTTTCTATATTTTTTTTCTCTTCTATAGATCAGTTTTTACTGAATTTACTATTTTGCACAAACTACCACGCGTTTTGCTCATTCGTATATCTAAAAATGATAAGATGATTCCCGACGAATTTTTTTGACGCAATAGTTGAAAAAAGAGTTATTACATTATTAATATTTGACCCAACTTAGACATATTGCACTGTGGTTTCTATTAACAACGTATGCAGGTGTCCCATACAGTGTGTTCGCCATTGGGATCTCGTAAGCGGTGGAAAGTAGAAACTTGATTAAATGGGGTAAAATATGCCGGATGTTAAAGCCTACTTTGCTAAATAAAAATCAATTTACGCGAGTTATAAGCGAAAATCTAAACACTTTGTAGTCTAGCTCATTTCATGTAAATAATACCGCAATAGTACTTTAGGTGCATTTTTAGGTAGAATTATAATATGGTATTGAAAGCTATGCAGCTCTCTAGAATTTTTACTTTGGGCATAAATATTATTTGGATAAATTTGGGTCCCTGCATAAAAAGGTAATCAGGACGCAATAAATTAATAAAACAATAAAAAAAGGTGTATAAAGTACCAACCAATAATAATATGGAGTGCGACGTATTTTACAGAAAGTTGTTGTTTCGATGTTAAGAACAATTCGGTATGCAGTAGTAATGCGCATGGTGAGAATACTATGCACACACAATCTATAGCAGCGGCAGGATAAATATTATACAAATTCATATTGTACACTACCAACTGTACAATATGAATTTGTTAATTTTTAAAATGCATGTCAATGGCGTTATAATCAATAGTTTAACATATAGAGTGAGAGATTATTCCACTTTAGCACAAATTATCGATTATAGATATCGATGATGCTACCAATTCATCGATAACGAATGCTGTATATGAAATGTGTCAAAATAGTAGGTATAAGGTATAAAAGTAGGTATGAATTTTAATTTATTTCTAATTGTCCTGATATTTTAGAACAGCTTATTACACGGAATAGTCTGTTGCAAATTTTGAAGGACAGAGGTACCTATATTTCATTGATGTCTTTCGTCTTTAGGGCTTATTTTAAAATCAAATAGGTTTCCGTTGGAGAATGGTTGATCCTGAACTGATGGAATTGCCAGATATAGCAAATGCAAGACTCAATTTTCTTTTGCAAAAGTGAGTGAATAAACTATAATAAATAAAATAAAAATGTCTGTGAATTTATATGTTACAAGAAGATAGCATCCTTTACATAATTAATGCTTCCATACTTTTCCTTGTACACATTCATCTTCAGATGTTCTCCCATGTTATGGTTAATAGTCAAACATTTTGACATTTTTCTCACAACACTAACTTTCTTGATGTAGTCTACAAAACCAAATAAATTTTATTTTATACTATGTTCAATATAGCTCTCATTTCTTTCATAATCTCTTAGAAGTAACATTGTTTTCAGAGGAATACCACTATTTTAATAAATACAATAGAGAACATCCCCGATAAATAACATAACCTAATATTTATTTATTCAATGAAAGGTGATTCTAAACGTATTTTGGCAACCACGCCATATAAGACGTCATTCACAATCAATGACGTGCATCGATCTTTATCCTGCCTGTCCTATATGCTTCTACTCGATCCGATAAATGAGTGACAAACTATGTATACGCACATCAAACGTCCGTCGCTTGCGACTGATGGGTAGACTCTGCATTTCCCTATGATATTTCTCTATTACTATTACTATAATTTTCAGTTATGATTATCATTTTTCAATCTACTTATTAATTTCCATTATATTGAAAAATGGATATTTACACATTACAATGATATAATAAAATTATATCAAGGTCACTTTCTAGGGGTAACGGTACTATTACAATAAATTTAAATATGACCCTGTCATTTAATCAATATAGGAACTTAATTTAATATCCATTAACTTCGAAAATGATTTATTGAATTAATATGACATGGGTACTCTACCTATACTTAGCTCCTCAGCTTCTCAAGTCGTGCAGTTCTGGAGTAACGTAAATTATGCACCATGCATGAGAATTTGATAACAACACGTTTATTACTTGATAAGAGCACACAAGGCCCATTGGTACCCAATATGAATACGAATAAAAATGAAGTACGTAACCAAACAATGTCCATAAATGCAATATAGAGTTTGTGGACTTAGCTCTTGATCTTCGGGTTCCAAACCACTGATTCACCGCTGCTACCAAATTAGACAGGGAGTTGGGGTTTGATACAGCCAACCCGCCTTAATCGCTCCTGGTCTTCGCACCCTTTCTCCTACGTACGAACAACTTTACTCGATTAATGATTTTTTTCTGATTTAGGGGCCGACGATGACTTTTAATGAAGTAACAGTACCAGTCGGGTCAAGTGATGACGTGTGACCGACTTAATTCAATAAATTTTACGTAATGTCAAAAATGACATCTCGCTTCCTGAGATTCGACGCAGCCTGACAACTCCTGTCTTCTTCATGTAACCTTCCCAGCTTCTCTCTCTTCTACCGCTTCTCCTCCACTTTATCGCCAATCCAGACAACTCCTTTTTACAATATATAACCGATAATGTAACAATATCACCTTAAACATTTCCAAAGCTGCACTGACAAAATAACAAAATAAAACGAAAAAACTGTAAACACATTTTGCCGTTGACAAAATGTGCAACTGTTCGAAATGACATCAGCCAACTGAAATTAAAATTTCTATATGGTATTTAATTTGATAATTAAAAAGCTTTTAATTATACCGTTCCATTATATACGTAATATTGTAGAATTTTTATAATAGGTTTAGGTACCGTTTGCAGAAAGAATAGAGAGCGATTTCAACATTTGCTAGATTAAAGTTGATTTTCTGAAATTTTTAATCGCTTTACTTGAACGTTAAATCCGCACCTTTCAGAACCCATACTTGCATACTCTCATTTCGCTTAATTAAAAAAAACGAAACATTATTGTCGCCTTCATAACCAGCAACAACAAAAATTTATGAAAAATAATAAAGGTATAACTTATAGAAATAAAAAATCTGGTGTCTATAGTTGATGCATGGGTACGGGAAGGCATATGTTGGTCAAACCGGTAGAACTTTTGGAAAAAGAATTGCAGAACAAAAATTGGTACTGTTTAACCAAATTAACATCTTCGATAGGAGAACAAAACGTAAATTTAATAATGGTGAATTATAAGAGGTAGCTCGAACAGAAATAAAAAGCCTGATTCGACGAACGAAGTACTATAGATCGTCTCAACCTCCAAATGCAGTATGGGATATAATAGCAACTTTTATCTCTTACTATTCTTAGTTGCTGTCAATAGCGCTATCTTATTTACATATGTCGGCGTCGGCAACGATCTATCTGTCTATTAGCGTAAACTGCTGTCAATCCTCATCGTCGTAGTTTTCAAATACTTTTCAGTTAAATTCTACGTTAATTTGTTTGTATATAGTTGTACAAATAGTTCTTTTCAGAACACTACATCTTTTGCGAGCGTGCACAGGGTAACATGGGTATTTTTCTTAATTTTTAGAAATCTTATAACCTGTACATTTAATTACAGTTTTCACTACATTAATGGAGCCTGTAGTGAGAAAACGGCGTAAGAGAGAAAAATTTACCCTGAAGGAGAAGTGTATGATTACATATATTTTAATAAAACTATGAATGTGAGTGCTGCCGTTCAAGAAGCAAGTAAAGATTTGGGTTGCTCAGAGCATACAATAAATATTATAAAACAGGAGCAACAAACTGATTCATTATAAAGTCCAAAAAACCCCAAGAAAATGAAAGGCATACAACTAAATGGCCGATTACAAACATATCGTGAGAACACGCAAGCACCTATTCCACGTAAAGTGCATAGTTTTTTTATACAGAATATGCCGCTGCTGTCAATACTGATGATGATATCCTTAACTTCAGTCGAGCAACTTTACATAGATTGTTACACGATATGGATTTCGAATTTAAAAAAGTAGGACGTAATGGTATACTCATCGAACGAGACGACATTATTCGGTGGAGACACAAATACTTACGAGAGATCAAGAAATTTAGAGAAAAGGTACAATTTAGTCCTTGCTATTTGATATTTCCGTAAGTTTAATTATTTCAGGTCGAACTATAATATATACTGATGAATCGTATACAGGGCATGCAGTAAATACAACTTCGACAGACACTACAATTCAAAATAGTCGACAAGCTTTTATCCAAGGATTAAGCACTGGTTTGAAATCTCCAACCTGGACCTGGACCTCGTTTTGCATTAGTTCATGCTGGTGATGATAACGGATTTGTTCCTGGTGCTGAATATATATTTCTTTGCAAGAAAAACATTGCCGATGTTCATCATGAGATGGATTCAGACACATACAAGGATTGATTTATTAAGAAATTGTTTCCATATATACCGCAGAAGTCAGTGATTGTTCTTGATAATGCTTCCTATAACTGCAGAAAATTAGAAAAACTCCAACGGCAGCATGGAGAAAAAATAATATCATTGATTGGCTCCGTGCGAAACAAATACCAACCACTGACGATATGCTAAAAAGGGACTTGTTGTTTTGCGTGTGACAAATTAAATGTTAATGTATGATAAAAGCAGGATTGACGAACTTGCAAAAGAAAAAAGTCATAAAGTTCTTTGATTATCAATTTAATAAATTGTATATAAATACATGTTCGAAATGTAAATTACGTTAATGTAATAAGTAATAAATAAATAATAAGGAATAATAAATAAAATTATGGGCTTTTTCACTGATTCTTAAATAAAGAAATTATGTTTTATATTTTACTGTTTTCCTCAAAATGTGCAGTTTAACTGTGGAAAACCAAATAATGGAACCGAAAGTAATAATGCACAGCTGATTCGACGATTTGGCACCGTGTATTGAATTCTCTTAAGCTTTGTCCTGCATTCGGAGGTTGAGACGATCTATAGAACTACATACTTTTAATTGTGGTTTCAAAATTTTGCAAATTGAAAAATATTTAAACATGTTAAAATGTTGTGAAATTAATAAACTTAAAAATTTTAATTTATTATTTATACGATCAATTGGAATACAGTAATTCACCTTAATTAGATTTACGTTTTGAAATATTTAGTAAGTGTTTGTTCTCCGGTCTCTGATTACCTGTTAATTCATTTAATCAGTACCAATTTCTTAGGAGATAACTATGTGTGTATGGCAATTTGTTAAATTTCTCATATTATAATAATCATGAAGTTGTATGGAGTTGTATGAATTCGTTTGTTAGTTTAGTGTGCCACTGTGTTGGCGAAAGAATTGTAACTGCGTTATAGTAAATTATGAAGGAGATTTTACTAGGTATTCGAAATATATAAAAATATACAGGCTATATATTTGAATAAAAGTGTTTTGTGAGTATATCGTAAACGAAATATTTAATTGTTTTTCTGTTTTCTCAATCAGAACAAGAAATCCCAGTAATTTGTTAATTTACCCGACTGCCTAGCTCCAATACAACACTTGACCTTGGACTCGGTGTATGCCGATACTTAGTTTTATAAGGAAAGTGTATTTTCAATAAACCAATGATTAAACCAAATTCAAGAAAAATATGCATCACAATTATACAGATTTATTTAGACTAAGCTATCCTTCTTCTAACCAAACCTACACAACTGGGTGGATTTAATTCCCGTAACATGCTTTTTACAGGAATTATGGAATTCCGTTTTTCTTTGAATAAATCTACTTGTCGATATGCAATAATCTATTGAAACTTTTCTTCGAAACGTATTATATATACATACTCTAACCACTTGATCGTGCAACGTTTACCATTAATCATAATCTCATTCTTTTGTTTAATGTGTGGCAATATTTTACTTACCATATCGCATATTTTAAAAGTAAGCATGTAAAAAAAATTACAAACATCTTTAAATAACAGAAGAGATTGTAAATCAGATTACAACGAATCACCAAAATTTCCGTAAAGTTTATTTGAAGTAAATATAGGTATATTGGCCTTTTTATGGCTTACTAAAAACTGTAACAGAGATCGACTTCACAACTGCATTTATCAATCTTGGGTCAGTAAAAATATAATTTCAAAACAACACATTATACTTTAGATTGCATATATTTTTTGTCATTTAACACGCCTTTCCTAATTGGATGGATTAATTTATTTAGATACATGTTCGCAGCAATTATGGAAAACAATAACTGCTTGTGGATATCATTTATTGTGGCTATTCCTGGAACCAAAATGATTTCCATAATGTTTTTGTTAAATCATATTTATTATTCTAATATCTTTTTCCAATTAAGCGTTTCCTTTCTTAAGTTTACAGTTATAAATAACGAACTAACAACATAAGTGAGCAAAGGTTTAAGACAAGTATAATTCTAAACAAATTACCATCTTAATTTTCATTTGAAATTACTATAATATAATTATATTAAGTAAATCGAATATCAATTTTGAATTATTTAATTGTGTATGTGTTGCAACAACAAACAGCTAAAATTAGTGGCTGCAAGTATTAGTGGCAACATAATAAAATTAATATCTTTTTCTAGAACTTACGATCAGCTGCCTTATTTGCTTACCTACTGCTTGTAGCGTCCTTTCGTAATTTAGTTAAATCCTCAACTAGTCCAAATTTAATATTGCTAAACTAATGTTTACTATTGCATCAATGCTAACATATTTAATTTAATTAAAAGAAAAACGTGGTAACAAACTCACCTCTGTAATAATATAGGTTCATCATCGCCCACATCTTGTAACTCCACGGGTATCCGTCTGCACACATTTTCACAGTTAGTGCGAAACTTAGAGCGTTTATCTTAAAATTGCCACAAGCACTCTCGTATGAATTGCTGTATCAACTAAATATTTTCGTTGGATGGTTATTGAAACTATTACCCACAGTATTATAAAAACAGGAATATCTTTTTGCTTCAGGTGTGTGGAGGTTTTGTCGTATTCTAAACATAAACATAATCGTGCAACACATGTTACCCTTGCAAACTTTGCCAATGTTATTTCATGCAAAATATTTTAGAATAAATACATACTTGTGTATATTATAACCAGAGATCGGATATAGAGAAATATCCATTAAAATGGGATTCTCATTTATGGCTACATCTGGCAGTAAATTTACATTAACAAAAGTGTGACACGTTAGAAATGAGATGTTGATTGTGGCATTAATTCGGTACGTAAAGAAACTCACCGCACTATTGTATAGAGTGAAAACACTATAATCTATACCATTGTCATCTATCTGAAGCTGGATGAAGGATGATCTATCAGAGTAAATATGTATTAATTTTTGTGTTTTTAATTTTCGTACGACTGTTTAGCTTAAAGAACTGGTTTTACAATAAAAGTAAAATCAATACGAACAAACAAAAACTTAAAAAAGAAACTACTGCAATCGAGTAGATACGCTAAAAGCTATGGGATGCTTTTTTTCGGAGTTTAAAATCTCAATGGATATATGTCTCTATTGTAATAAACTATTAAATATTTTTTCAATATTTTCCGCAGTATGCCGCATTCTTTAAGTAATGCAAATGACCTTTCAAGGCCATAATTTGCCAGCAGTGCAAAGTGATGCGATAATGTTCAGATTCTGCTGACGGATTTAAATTTTTCTGTAATATATTAGGTAAATTGCTTAGTTTTTCATTGCCAGAGGTTTTTCTTTAATTTTTAAATAAATACACGTTTATTATGTGCAAAGTGCAAGTGATGTCGCAAATTGTATGTATATACAAAATTTTAAAATACCCAAGGTGTGATTGAAAAGTCATTAACTATGTGAAATGTTTCACTGGCTAATTGCAAGTATAGTTTTAGTTCTTTATTAAGTGTAATTGCGAAGATTTCTTCCAATTTCTCTGTCATTTTTTCTAAATGGGAAATTATTCTATTAAATTTAATTAGTGCGTCCGCCAAAGTAAAATTTTGTTTTTGTAGATATTCAATAGTGTCTGGTAATTTTTCAAAATTAATTATTATTAACAAAACTTTCCCTATTTGGAGACAAAAAAACACAAAACAAGTACACACTTTACCACCAATAGAGAAAACACGAACCAGTGCTTATAAGATCATAAAACCAAATCCATTGATGATGCATTATACAGAAACTGTTGCAAAAATGGGTATATTAGATAAAAATAAAATTCCAAAATCTGTTGATGTCCTACGTATATCAGTAAAACAAAATTCTAATTTTCCAACCTGTCGTTCAAACAATACCAACGCCACAAGGAACCACACCTTTCAAATTATGGCAATAAAGATAAACTTAAAAAAGTAAATAATGATTTTACGACATAAAATTGTTTGCTTCGTAAAAATTTTACCAACTCTGAAGTATGTACTACTGGTATTAAAATAACAATGAAAGAATCGATGAGCCAAACCATTTCTCAAATGCATAGGGATGCGCAGAAGTTTTCTAAGAGACGATCATGATCTGCAGAAAGTTTTAACCAAAGCAAATATTTTATGAAAAGTATATATGAAGAAGCATGTGAAAAGTTGGAAACAAAAAATCATCTAACAACTGTTTTAAATATGCAAATGAATCATTGAAAAAATCGAATTTAAATAAAAAATATCTGAAACAAATAGCGTTGGGCAGTAATATGTCACCCATAGGAAAGGTACAACCAAAGTTCAAAACCCTAAGTACATACAATCCCTAGGAATGTAGTTCATCGTACACCATCCGCAGGGCGAAAATCCATTTACAAATTAGATGATAGTGCGCCAGCATCCGGGGATCTGCTTAAATGAATGGCTAAAGAAGAGAGGTAAGTGACTCGGTTCCTTCTATCATTTAAAATATTTTGGATTATCTATAAACAATGTAGACCACATGCAAAAGTGTGAATCCTTCTTTTATCGGATACATACACATTGTGTGTTTTATTTTGTTTAATTCCTAGTTTTAAATAATTGCAAATGGCAACAAATAAAACTTTAATTCGAGGTTGTTTATTCTATGAGTACAAACTTGGTACAAAAGCTGCAGTGGCAGCGCAAAAAATATGTACAGCATTCGTAGATGATGCCGTAAGTGATCGAGCAGCAAAGAAGTGGTCCAAAAAAATTTCTTCGGGAGATCTCAGCTTGACTGATGAAGCACGCTCTGGAAGATCGGAGATCATTAACAACGAAGATATTCAACAAGCTGTGGAGGAAAATTTCAGTACAACGTGCCTATAGCTTACAGAAAGGTTAAATGCAAGTGATGAAATCGTTTGCACCTTCACAAGCTAGGAAAAGGAAAGGAGTTAAGCAAAAGGGTCCCACATGAATTGTCAAACGAAATTAAGTCGTCTCTCCATTTGTTTGGCAAACATTTCACGCAACGATCATCAACCAATTCTTTATCGGCTGCCAACCTGTCCATTATGAGCTTTTGGAAGGAGTCAAATCATCACTGCTAACTCGTATTGTTAACAGCTTCAGCGAGTACACACCACATACATCCAAAAACACCCTTCCTTGATCAATCGAAAGAAAGTGGTGGACCCCTAATAAGAAGCACACCTACTGGATCCCTGCATTAAAGATGCAATAAGAAACACAGCGTCTGCAGCCATGGAGACCATACTAAACCCACCTCTTCTTGATATTCATAACAGAGGGGAGGCATGAATGGAAGCGTAGAGGCTGATGTGCAATGGTAGTTGGAAAACTGAAAATAACCTGGGACATATTCCCCGTTGGATATGAACCGCGACTTGATAAACTCCCCTGTAACAAACACATCGCAGTCATCACAGACTGGGACGAATGGAGAGCAAGCCTGAAACGAATATCGCCGCATCTGGGACACAGACGGATCCATAACGAGCACAGGTTTGGGGCGGAGGTGTGCGGGAGGAGCCCCGAACGAACACTACGCGTACCGCTGCGGAGACACGCCTCCGTGCTTCAAACTGAAATCTATACAATACATATCTGTGCTAGGGAGTATCTGCAGCAGACGTCACGAAGCAAACAAAAGGCATTGGCATCTTATCAGATATATTCCAGACTGATAGTGACTGTCTGCAAGACCTTCAGCACCTGGCGAAACAGGTCAGGCAGTGACCAGATTTCAAGCAGTGACCAGGCGGACCAACTAGACGAAGGGTTGCGAAATTATTTCAGACTTGAGCCAGACCTCGGGATCGCAAACTGCTACGAGCAATACGGTGATTGAGTGGGCAACTGAAAAACATCAGAAACACTGGCACCAGGTAGCAGGACACAAATACAGCAAACGGGTGGTGAGAAACATTTGGCAGCTGATATACTGTCTCTTGGCAGAATGCAGATTAGGGTGATGAGGTGACTACTTACTGGACACGGAACACAAAACATCTGCGCGGAATATGAAACCTCTGTGTAGACTACGTAATGAAAAGAAAGAAACAGCTCCTCACATTTTTTTTGAATGCTACGGATTAAACTGCCGAAGCAACACATTATTAGGTGCAATAGACATACTGCGGGGCATACCGGAAAAGGGTTTGACGCACATATTACTAAATCTATTGTGGATCTGTTCGGATAGTCAGAAGACAATCCAATGCAGAGTAATAGGCATTAAGACGGCATTGTTAAGGGATATAGAAGACACAGAACCATATATCAATCAGCGTATTTGATCCTGAACAGGGAAGTGGGGACTTTGATATGTTAAAATCGCGACAATAAACCACCAAGTATACCATAGAAAAGTAATACCAACGTAAACCAGACAGAAACACTAATCTGGAAACGGGAGAAGTGGTATTAGCGATAAGAAATAATAAAATGTGGATGGAAGCAGCAATTGCAAAAAATGGAAATAGAATGTTCGAACGCAAAATAATAAAGAATGGGAAGATCAATGGAAGACGCATAGATCAAATAAAGAAAATATTTAAACAGAGTGTGGAACTTGAGATCGTTACCACAGAGCAGCCATCAAGCAGCTATAAGCCTCGGAAAGGTAAGAAAACACCTGCGAGCATAATATGTGAAAGTGTTCAATAATTTAACAATTTCAATAGTAATAACAACTCTAACCCTACCGTGCGTCTCACTAGACTCAAACGTAATTGCTAGATACTCTATTAGATATTGAGATTAAGCTAAGGAGGCCTTAATTGTGCTGAATCGTATCGTAGGACACATGCTTAAAATAGTTAGGCATTGTGACTTGGCATAGGTATGTCAATTATTAACATATATTTGTTAAGTTATTCTTTCACTAAATAAGTTTCCAACAACTTCAATAACCACCGGCATCACGATTATGGTACTAATATTCTAGATAATAGATTTATTTCTACTAACTATAATGAAGTACAGGGTGTTTACGGTCTTATGATTTTATTTTCAAGGGGTAACTGAACATCTTAAGTCATTACCATAAAAATATCTTAACAAAGTTGCATAATAAGAGAGATATTATTTTTAAGTGTTGATTAAGCATATTAATTTAAACATCATTTTTTAGTTTTTCATGGAATCCACTTCACACTAGTTGTTCAAAGTTATCGCCGTGTTGTTGAACGCAAAGTCCTGCTCGACGTATCCATGAATAGGCATAATTTACTAGGCCTTGGTTTTGCCGTCGAATTGTCGTCGCAGCTGGCTCAACGCGGTTACGAAGACTATCATATGTCGTTGGTGTATACGACGGTCCTCATAACGCCCCATAAGTAGAAATTAAGGGAGTTAAGGTTGGGTGACCGAGGAGGCCATTGCATAGGACCACCCCGACCAACCCACTTATTTTCAAACACATTATCTAAATGTTGGTGAACTAAACGATTAAAATGCGGCGGTGCGCCATCGTGAAGAAACCACATTTGTCGACGTACAGTCAAAGGCACTTCTTCCAGTAGTTCCACCAAATGATTTTGCAAAAACAAGAGATAGTCATATCCATTCATTCGATTTGGCAGTACAAATAGGCAAATAAGTTGTCCGTTGACCAGTCCGGCCCAAACGTTTATACTGGAAATGATTACGGCGAACAGCATGTGGATTTTCCACAGTCCAAATATGAGTATTACGACAATTATTTAAGCCGTAACGTGTAAATGTTGCTCCATCAGTTGCCAATACAATGGAAGAGAAGTTTGGAATTTCTACATGTTTTTGCAGAAACCATCGGCAAAACTGTAACCGTAAGAATGATCTTCAAGTTGTAACGCCTGTACTTTTTGGACATGGAAAGGATACAATTGATTCTCGCGCGGTGTTCGCCAGACAATTCGATTTGATACATTTACTTGGCGAGATATTTCTCGAGTACTACTAGAAGGATCTTCTTCGACAAGATTTAAGACTTCTTCTTCGGCATCCAAAATTCATTAATGTCGGCCAGGACCACCATCTCGACCATGACGTGTTCGCAGTACACCAGTTTCTCGTGCAAGGATTACTAGAGCGGTGATTTTTTGTGGAATAGGTGTTGGCCTGTTAGGAAACCGCTCAGCGTACAATCGGCATGCAGCAGCAGAATTCTGGCGTACTTCACCATAAATTAACAACATGTCAACGTATTCACTGTTTGTGTGATGGATCATCTTTACTTTCCTTATGAGGATTTATTCAGAAAATTTTACGTCAAACCAGCAATGCAGTGATAACTAATGAAATAACTTAACAGATGGGAAAAACTACAGACATCAGCCTACCTAGAAAAAAATTCACTAATAACCTATCGTTTATATTTACTTTGCACAAGTTGTTGATCAACCGTTTTAGCGTTAAAAACATTTTTTATGGTGGTGAATCACCACTTAAAGAAAATAAAATAAAACCACAATTTTTTTTTACATGAATATCTCTCTTATTATGCAACTTTGTTAAGATATTTTTACGTTAATGACCTTATTTTAAGATGTTTAACCACCCCTTGAAAATAAAATCACAAGACCGTAAACAGCCTCCTGTATAATGAAGTGAACAAGCATACTTACCCATTTGTCGAGATATTCCCTAATTTTAAAATCTTATACTAAATGTTGATTGAATTATTACAAATACTACTGCTTCCTAATTATCACAAATATATTTCATTCCTTTTTTTCATTGTTATAGTTTTAAGATTATGAACGTAATGTTGCTATTACAAAATGCAATCTCCATAGAAATAGGATTTTTTTTCTCCATAACACATTAATAATACAGCTTTCACACTTTCTTCTAAAAATTACGTATACATATATATTTTATCATAAAATTTAAGTGAGGTGTTTAATTTTAGTTTTATACAGTACAGCTGCGACATCTCTTGTTCAAATGCTGAGTTTCATCGATTAAATAAAAACAGGTGCTTTCCAATACCAAATATTATATTAATTTGGTCTATGGGTAGTTCCATGGTTGAAATGCAGATGTCGCCAATAATCAATTTTTAGACGACCAGACGAATATCATTATTTATTTATTACCTACCAGAAACTAGGAATACTTGTGATAAAATTATTCACTATATTTTTCTTTTCTCTTCAATTGAAGGACAATTTTTTAATCTTTCCGTGGTTTAAAATTTTAATTATACTAGAGACATAAAAAGGCCGATTTATTACAAAATTTATTACTACAAATAAGCTGTTTTGCATACATTTCAAAATAGATATAAATTAACATTTTAACAGTACAAACAGTTAGGAATACACGTATCGGTATTTTATACTTAACTATTTCATAAAAAATAGTATATTATAAAAACAATAACAACTAATGGAAATAATGTGTATGTATGTATATACATCAAATAATTCAGTTAGAAATATGACTTTTTTTTAATCATGTACAATCTGGGTGACAAAATTTGGATAATTCGATACTAAGATTTTAACGTTTGCATTATTAATTTCATTAAATCATTAATGAATTCTCCATCCGAAAACGAATAAAAAGATTCCAAAAAAATAATTGTTTTAGAAATAATCTGAGGTTCATTGCCTATTATAAAGTCCCGCAATCGTTTAAGGATTTACTATTTCAAATAACAGCTTTGTTTAAACAATTTCTTATTCAAACACACTTACTAATCGAACAACTGAAAAAAGTCACAAAATATTTACTTTTTCATAACGTTACCTGCATTATCCTTCAAATAAACATTCAAAGATTCCAAATTTTATGTATTTACCTTTTAAGTGATCTCAAGTGATTAATAATATTAAACCCATAATACTTTCATACTTATTTTTTCCTTAGCAACGCTGTTTACAGGCATAGAGCTTGACCTCTTATGGGATACATTAGCTATTTTTGCCCACAATTTTTGCGAATCAACTGGGGTGTTATACTTATCTACGGCATAACTATCACTAAACTTATAGTCCTGCAATGAATAAAAATCTTCACTGGAATCATCGTGCAGCATACTTCTCAATAACTCATCTTTAGTTAAGGTCTCTTCGCTTAGTAAAGGAGTAGATATGGGCAGGCCGACTTCTTGAAAGGAATTCATTGATGAAAAGCCGCTTTCATCTTCTGTAGAACCTATGCTACTAATAGTAGGTGAAATAGATTTCTCCGACTCACATTTATATGTGGTCTGGCGCCTGGTGTCAAGTGAGTATTGCTTGCTATTGGACAGTGATTCTAAATTACCAAAGTTACTTGTACAACTTTGGTCACCGTTCGTGGAATGAGTGGAACTTCCATTTGAATGTAAAGACAACTTTCTGCTTACTCTCGGCAAAATGGGCAAATCCTTTTCGGGGATTAATAACTTTGGACTTAGCGAAATAGAAGTAACTCTGGATTTATTCTCCTGGGGAAATTCTTTCGCCAATTGGGAAATGAAATTCAAGTCGTCCTCGGGTTCGTTTGTTTTATTCATATGAGCTAGATCGGGTTCTCTGGTATTTAATATGGATTGTGCTGTTCTGAGTAGCCTGAAGGCTTCCTGGGAAAGCTTCTGTGGAGGTATTTCTTCTGGTAACAATTCCGTCTTCCTGGTTTGTTTCCTGAAACGAAATAACACGGGAAATATAAAAATTAAAATTGAATTTACTAAATATAAATAATGTGTATAGTTTTATGAAAAAATTAATGGAGACAAGCCTTTTTTGGACCATCAAAAGAATAAAAATTTTAAATAAAGTTTTGAGACAAAGTCATACAATTTCCCAATTTACTATATACTCACCAGAAAGCATCCTCATACTGGCTGGTGCTTCCACCGACTGGCTTTAAAGTTCCAACATCCAACGTAGCTAAAACGTGATGTTCGCTCCTTGATCGATGTACAGGATTTTGATGGCTGTTCATTCTCGTTCCTATTATTTCCAAACTTTTATGTGCTCGCTCTAGAAACGAAACTACTTGCTTCATAACAGCTCGATACATTTCTCTACTCGCTTCAGTCTGAACAAAAACGGTGGTTACTTTAGTTCATTAGTTACAGGTGATGAAATATTTTAATTTTATTACCTGTTTTAATTGCCATTGTAAAGTGTCCATTTGTGATTGGAACATGATATTTTCAATTGGTATATTTGGCAATGGTCTGGATGTACATAATGATTCTCGTCTGCTATTTGTGGCACTATGGCAAGAAAAGCGACGGCTATCTTCTAAGATGGATTTGTAGTCGTTCTAAAACAAAAAGAAAAGTATGTTCACTGTCTGGTTTTAGTTTCCTCAATTTGTGATAGCTGTGATGTAAAGTATGTCGCTTGTAACTAAAAAAATAATTTTAAATTTTTATTATATTAAATTTTCGTTTAAAACATTGTTCTTACTGGAATGAAATTTGGCAAGCTTTCCTCAAAAAATGATATAATACAAGAAGAAAGGCTGGAATTTCCTTAATTATTTAAAAGTTTCTTGTCATTTAGCGAAATATCTCTACATTAAATGCAAGCAGTCTTTAAAATTGCAATTAATTAGAGGTCCCACGAATGCTAGAGTTGGTATTCTGGTCAGAATTCATAGTAAAATTCTATCTAAATCAGAACTATGGGGCATTTCACAAGAAACATGGAAAAAACAGCAAATCAAAGGCTATGTATGTATAATTGAATAAAAAATTTTAGCTTGATCCAAATAAATAAAATCTGCAGATTTCCATAAATAGATTAGCAAAATTTTCCTCCACAAAAATAATATATTATGTCACATTGTTTTATCTTACATTGATTTGTATTACATGCATGCATGGCAATGTAATTATGATACAGATAAGGAAAAAGTATTATCTACCGTTCATAAATTTTCATATAAAATAAAAATTGGGGGTTGTTCATATTATTTTACGTTTAAAGTTGCTTTAAAGATAGTATGAACCACACTCATTTTTGAATATATTCAAAATGTTTTTTTAATGTTACAAATTTAAAATGCATATACCAAACGATTAAAAACAAAAAAAAACATTTATATTTGTTTTGGGATTGAAATTATGTTAAAATTTGGGAAACGCTATGCAAACTAATGTGTTTCTTTTGATTGCCTTGATTGAAGGTAATCTGAAATTCTGAAAATTTTGTTCTAACTAGGTATCTCTGTAAATAAGCACCAACTCAGATCTTTTTTGTATAGTCAACCATGCAGCCATTTGGAGAACTTAATTTGTGAAGGATAAGAATACTAAATTTAATAAACGACGTGCCAATATTCATGTCAACTCTTTATTAAAGTACTTATAATTATTACAATTTCGAAAGCCATACAGAAAAATTTGGCAGTAATAGTTATTTAGAGTTTTACATTACAAAATTGGATGATTTGACATACACATTAGCAGGATTTAGTTCTAGAATGCGGAAAAAGAAGTGTGATTTGAATATAATAATGGTATTATTTGAATATAATAATTATATACATTAGAAAGAGCGAGAACGCCCAATAAGGTAGAAGTGCTGTGTTGCCCAATATTGGTCTCCACTTCATAATTCATAAATGTATTTAATTTGTGGCCCAGATGCTCGCGTGTGTTCAAATGCGGACGATTGTGGACGAAATACATGTACCTTACCAAATGATTACCAATAATCATTTGAGCTCTAGTAATTATTCACACACTATTCATAACATTAAATGTGTACTGGCAAATAATGTTCGTATTACCAAAGTATGCATTGATAATAAATGAAACGAATTCTAAATAAATGAACCAAATTTGAGTTCGAAAAATTAAATAAACTAATCTTGATTTCAAAAAATATTTCGAGAACATTAGTATGTTGAACATGAAATGAATTCTTAATAAGCGAAATTAAACTTGAATTCTGAAGACTAATATAACAAATCTGTCTTCAATAACGTAAAGATAAAAGAAAATTCTAAAATTATTTAATAGACGACTCAAAAATACCTCCACATTGCATTTCGCAGTAGCCTAGTCAGTCATAAAATGTAGTCATAAAATGTTTTACGTTTTGGTAGGAATACTGTTCGTTATTTGTGTAATTCGTGTTCGTAAATGGTCTAAAGATCGTGTCAACCTCCGAATGCAGTACAGAGCTTATGATAATTCGATACACGGTTGCCAAATCTTTATTACTTCCGGTTCCATTATTTGGGTTTCTGGCAGTTCAAATGCATATTTTGAGGAAAACAGTAAAATATAAAAAACATAAGAATCAGTGAAAAAGTTTATTTATTATTATCAACATTATCGTAATTCACATTTCGAACATTTATTTAGGAATTGGGGTATTATACAATTTATTAAATTTAAAGTAAAACATATTAATCCTTTAATAAATAATAGTTTTGTAACAAAAATAGCTGGAATCATTCAAGTCCCCATATAATACAATAATATTTAAGAATGGAATATCAATTACACACACATAAGCCTTGTTTCAACTTTTAGTCAGTCAATGAACCAGTTTGATCTTCAGATGATGACGAATCTGTTACGTGCATAATAAATTCTTCAATGTCATCTTGCAAATTATCCACTATCCACATTTCCTTTTCAATATTTTTTACATGCTTGATGTAATTATGCCAATTATCAACTGTTACAGTGCTATATGCTCTTCGAATTAATTCCTCCATATCTTTTATCTTAAATGTGGAATTATTCATTTTTATACAGTTTTTAACTTGTACAACATACCATTTCAATGGGATTTAACTCGCAGTGGTAACTTCATGACCTTTTTCTTTTGCAAGTGCGTCAATCCTGCTTTTATCATGCTGCGGTTTCATTTGTGACACGCAAAAGAGCAAGTCCCTTTTTAACATATCGTCAGAGGTTGGTATTTGTTTCTCACGGAGCCAATCAATGATATTGGTTTTTCTCGTACTGCCGTTGGAATCTTCTCTAATTTTCTGCAGTGATAGGAAGCATTATCAAGAATAATCACTGACTTCTGCGGTACATTTGGAAGCAATTTCTTAATAAACCAATCCTCGTATGTGTCTGAATCCATCTCATGATGAACATCAGCAGTCTTTTTCTTCCAGAGAAATATATATTCAGTACCAGGAACAAATCCGTTATCATCACCGGCATGAACTAATGCAAAACGAGGTTCAAGCCCGGTTGGGGATTTCAAACCAGTACTTAATCCTTGTCGACTATTTTGAATTGTAGTGTCTGTAGTTGTAGTTTTATTTACTGCATGCCCTGTGTGATTCATCAGTATATATTATAATTCGACCTGAAATAATTAAAGTTACAGAAATGTCAAATAGCAAATACTAAATTGTACCTTCTTCTCTAAATTTCTTGATCTCTCATAAGTATTTGTGCATCCACTGAATAATGTCGTCTCGTTCGATGAGTATACTTTTATGTCCTACTTTTTTTTTTAATTCGAAACCCATATTGTGTAACAATCTATGTAAAGTTGCTCGACTGAAGTTAGAGAGATCATCATCAGCATTGACAGCAGCAACAATTGCATTTAATGTAGGTGGCGTATTCTGTATAAAAAACTATGCACTTTACATCGAATAGGTGTTTGCGTGTTCTCATCATATGTTTGTAATCGGTCATTTAGTTGTATGCCTGTCCCTTTTTTGGGGTTTTTTGGACTTGATAATGAACCTGTTTTATATTATATATTGTACGCTTCGAGCAACCCAAAGCTTTACTTGCTTCTTGAACGGTAGCACTCACATTCACAGTTTTATTAAAATAATTTAAAACATTTGCAATCATACACTTCTCGTTCAGGCTAATTTTTTCTCCTTTAGGCCCTTTTATCCCTACAGGCTCCATTAGTGCAGTGAAAGCTGTAATTAAATGTATAGGTTATAAAATTTCAAAAAATCAAGAAAAATATCCATATTAGTCTGTACACGCTCTACAAGAATGGAAGCGTTCTGAAAAGAAGGGTTTGTACAACTATATATAAACAAATTAACGTGGAATTTAACTAAAAATGTTTTAAAACTACGACGATAACGATTGACGCTAATAGACAGATATATAGGTACTTTGCCGACGCCGACATATGTAAATAAGTTGCAACATAGCAATCGGAGGTGAAGATAGCGCTAATGACAGCAACTAAGGATAGTAAGAGATAAAAGTTGCTATTATATCCCGTATTGCATACGGAGGTTGAGACGATCTATAGTCGAACCCTTTACATCACGCGTCATGTGATACGTCGGCGTTATGGCATCCTTGTATACATAGCTTCCTAGAACTCACTTCGGCTAACGTGTATATTTAGGAATCCGAAATACTTTCTTTTTCATTGGAATAAGACGTCATTTAGACATAAAACTATCTGTTTTTTTTTGAATTTACATCAAAAGCAATTTCTTTATAGTACATTTGAAAACAAAATAGTGTCCAAACAAACAATTTTTTATGTAAAATCATTTGCCATTTGCCTCATACTAACGTGAGCATTGAACATTGAATGAGTGAAGATCTCATAAACTGTGGAGCAGTATAGTCAACACACATGTATCGAGAATACGTGGACTCTCGAAATCGTTATCTCGAACTAATCAATATATTGTGAGGTGTGGAGTGTTACGATACAGTGTGTTTAGGATTTTATGAGCATTAGTTAAACACCATAAATAGAACCTAGGAAAAACTCACTAACTATATGAAGGTATTGGAACATTTTATGGCAAGTCACAAAATTAAATATAGTACCGCTTATCATACATCATAAGTTTGTTAAAATTGTTAATTATATAAGCCTTTCGTTCCGTATTCATAAATGAATCTTCACGTAGTTGGAGATATTTTAAATAGGTGCGAACATAAAAGATAAACTTGGATATACATTAACTGTAGGCGTGTTAAAGAATTTTATTGTATTTCACTGTTAGGTAATGATATCCTCACTTGCTTACATATGTACATACATGCATATGTATGTCTTACTCTTATTGACTCTTAGCGGTAAATGTGAGCGGTAACTAATTACTAGAATGTTAACTTTGATTTGATTAGATCTTTTCATGTAACAGTACTTTGTGTCAACATATGTATATCCGCACACACCGGTATGCACAAATACGTAGACAATAAATTCGCACGTTTCATTTAAGCGCAAATATGAACCGCGACCCAGAAATGAGCTAGAAATTGACGCAAGCCGTATCCGAAAGTGTTGTAACCATATTTATCGCTTCTGTAACAAATTTAAGCTGGTTAAAATACCTTAGCGGAACTCGATTATGTAAATTACAAAATTCTCATGGAAACGATAAGGGTTATTCATTCTTGCTTCAACTAAATACTATCCCCATCAGAAAGATTTTTTTGCTAAAGAACCAACCATATGTAAAAAAAAAGTTAACTATTAGTATTAATATGTAAAAACTATTTAGTGTGTAATTTGGCGTAATATCGCTTAACCCTTTCGGTCACGAATTGTGATTTTTTGAGCTAAAATTCTGAAATTTTTTTATAGAGACGATTGATTTTTAAATGGTTTTTGAAGTCGATAATATGAAGGACAACTCACCCCTAAAGGGTGTAGGGCGTGTCCTCCTAGAAGGACACTGTGACCTAACGCCTGGTTGAAGTAGTCTTCCTACAG
>JARFOC010000364.1:495822-520368 GCA_031763485.1 Osmoderma eremita | reverse complement strand
AATAGTAGGAATATTTACTACAATTTCCGTCAAACAGCGAAGTGTAAATATTGCAATATGGATTTTTCTCTGTGTGGAATACGAATATATGCAATCAATACTGTAATGAACTTGTGTGTAAAATAAATATCTTTAAAATTGTTTGAACGAAGTAATATTACCTGTCGATTTGTCATACCAATGAAGACAATTTATGAGAGTATAAGAGTTTGAGTTTACACGGTGGTTCTTATACTCTTGGATGGTAATACAATAGGAGGAAGGGAAGAATATGAAATAAAAAGCGTAAAGACTTATAGGAAGGGTATACAGGCTGGTTACGGTCTTGTGATTTTATTTTCAAGGGGTGATTAAACATCTTAAAATAAGGTCAAAGTAAAAATATCTTAACAAAGTTGCATAATAAGCGAGATAGTAATGTTAAAAAAATAGTAGTTAAGTGGTGATTAAGTATACTAATTTAAACACTTCTTTATGTTTTTCATGGAATCCACTTCACACTAGTTGTTCAAAGTTATCGCTGTGTTGTTGAACGCAAAGTCTCGCTCGACGTTTCCATGAATTGGCATAATTGCCGTCGAATTATCGCCGCAGCTGCCTCAATGCGGTTACGAAGATAATCTAAATCAATTATCTCGTTGGTGTATACCATGGTCTCCATAACGGCCCATAAGTAGAAATCAAGGGGGGTCGACGTACATTTAAAGGAATTTCTTCCAATAGTTCCATCAAATGATTTCGCAAAAACGAGAGATAACCACTCATTCGATTTGGCAACGCAAATGGGCCAATAAGTTATCCGTTGACCAGTCCGGCCCAAACGTTTATCGAAGATCTATGCTGGAAATTATTGCGACGAACAGCATGTGGATTTTCTACAGCCTAAATATGACTATTAAGACAGTTATTTATGCCGTTACGTGTAAACGTTGCTTTATTAGTCGCCAATACAAGTATGTAAGTAAGTAATGTAAGACAAGTTTGGTATTTCTACATGTTTTTGTAGAAACCATCGGCAAAACTGTAAACGTAGGTAAAGGATGATCTCCAAGTTGTAAAGCCTGTAGTTTTTGTACATGGAAATGATACAATTGATTCTCGCGCAGTGTTCGCCAGACAATTCGATTTGATACATTTACTTGGCGAGATATTTCTCGAGTACTAGTAGAAGGATCTTCTTCGACAAGATTTAAGACTTCTTCTTCGGCATCCAAAATTCGTTGGTGTCGGCTAGGACCACAATCTCGACCTTGACGTGTTCGCAGTACACTAGTTTCTTGTACACGGATTACTAGAGCGGTGAGTTTTTGTAGAATAGGTGTTGGCCTGTTAAGAAACCGCTCAGCGTACAATCGACTTGCAGCAGCAGAATTCTGGCGTACTTCACCATGAATTAATAACATGTCAACGTATTCAATGTTGGTGCGATGGACTATTTTTACTCTCCTTATTAGGATTTATTCGGAAAATTTTACGTCAAACCAGCAATGCAGTGACAACTAATGAGAGAGCTTGACCGATGGGAAAAGTTACAGACATATGGTTTACATTTAGGCCTTGTTCACAATGAGCGTAAGCGTAAAGAATACGTAGTGTTAACGTTTTCCATAAAGTTGAGCGTATGGTATACAAGGTAAGTGTTCACAATGACCCTACGTAATTCTTACGTTTATGTATATGTTACGGTATCCGTAAGACATACGTAAAAGTTGAGCAAACTTCAACTTTATGTGCTTCAGCTTTATGTAGAAAATGTTCACGATTTTATCCTGCTAAATATGTAGGGGTTGGTTAACATGGGAACGTAGAGTGTTGCCAGCAGAACACATGCTTGTTTCATTGTCATCTGCTTGTCATTTATGATCGTATAGTTATGCGAAGTATACACGTGTATATGGTTGAATATCGAAACGTATTTGATTGTATGCCATACAAATTATGATACCGTGAGCAACACGTCTGGTCTGTGACAGGTTAGAAGCCACAAGTGTCAACAACAAACATTCCAGCGCATGCTCTAATCTGTTCGATTCTATGTAAAGATTACGTTCATTGTGAACAAACAATGCATTTATGATTTACGAACATGTTACGATTTGTGTACTTTTTACGCTTACACTCATTGTGAACAAGCATCTACTTTGCACAAGTTGTTGATCAATCGTTTTAGCGTTAAAAACCTTTTTTATGGTGGTTAATCACCACTTAAAAATTTAAAAAAATAAAAAACCACATTTTTTCTAACATTAATATTTCCCTTATTATGCAACGTTGTTAAAATACTTTTACGTTAATGACCTCATAAGATGATTAATCATCCCTTGAAAATAAAATCACAAGACCGTAAACAGCCTGTATAAACCATCAATTAACAGCATTAAACCTAAATTAAATCCTTATGAATAGTGGATGCATTTACTCCCTTTTACTATTGATGTTATAGGTAGTCGATATAAAAACGCCAATATATTGCATTTAGAACGTTAAAGTAACCTTTTTTTAAGAAAAAGTCATGTTCTTCTATTTTTTAAGTTAATAAACTTATACCTTTTAAATATAAAGAGTAATGCTCACACGTTAAAATGAGCAAAATTAAAAAAGGATAATTTCCCAATACACATATAGAAAACAGGATGTTACAGTTTCCTAGACAAATCTAGGAAATGAAAGCAATTAAAGTAACATTGGAATAGATTTAGGTTAAATAGGAAACTTTTTGGCCATGCTATTACCGATAACTGTACAGCTTTTAGCATTCGGAGAATGTTCGCGTACCCGTTAAAAACAAATGGTGCATTAAATTCACGAATTGTCTAAAAAAATTGATCTGGTTACAACTTTTCACAAAATTCCTTTGGAATCGATGAAAGCTTCGCAATAATGTTATTACTCAATAATAGTTGCTCTCTTATTATTGAAATGTGCTATTGTTCTATTCAACCGAAAAATATATTGTCGCAGAGAAAGATCAAATTATGTAAATTATAAAATAATAATAACAGAATTTATTGTCCAACAGATAATCCTAATTACGAAACGAGTCACTACAAAACATACAAAGCAGTTAATACAAATATATATAAAATGGACAAGTAAGTGACATGCAAATACAATAAAAAATTAAAACAAACCGTCTGATATCAATATCATATTATGGCTGCCTATAAATACGTCGTTAGTTATCCACATTGCTTTTCTTCTGTGATAGATTTGCTCACTAGCACCAACGGTCAGTAGCAAAAATTCGGTGCAACCTTCAGTACAACTGGGAGTCTCAACGAGATCTGTGTCTACATATACGCTGCCATAAACAGTATTCCGCGGTCCTACATTTGTTTTGAAAATGTTGGCTACGTCGCGAAAACGACCAATGTTGGACAAAGTTACACAATTTATAGCGACCTAAATCATGATGGTGTTAGAATTCAATGTATGGTTTCACGGAAGACACTTAATACGGTAAGTGCTTGAGTACGTATTATAATTTATTTCTGACCATTTATTTTATGTGCATACTTTTGTGCGCTCGCCACTGGCTGTTGGAGCAAATTGAGCAACTCTAGTGATAGATGTGCTCGTAAAGGGATGCTGTATCATGGTAGAACATCGGTGCAACCCTTGATGACATGCGAGTTAAACATGAAAAGTCACCATATTAAGAAGCTGAGGGCAGTCTATTCTATTTGCACATAACTTGAACACGATTCTCAGTAGAAGGAACTACGGCACAATCACGCACAATAATACCGGGAATGTTATCATCACCACCCGTAATGTCAGCTTTAAGAATCTTAATTGACGATAATACGTCTTCCTCAGTAAAATGAAATTTGGATAATTCAACGTTTCCTAAATTTTGGAAGACGAGTAGGTGGATGTTGTGTATACAGACTTCCCCAAAGCGTTGACACTATCGACCACTCAGTACTATTTGCTAAACTGGAATATAGGTTTTTCACCTTTATTTGTACTCTTGCTTATACTTGTCGAATTGGCGGGGATTTTTATTTTACAATGCTTCAAAACAGCTCCTTACTTATTCACCTCTGGCATCGCCTAAGGACTCAACTTGGGACCTCTGATATTTAATATATATGTAAATTATTTCTTTAACAAGCTGAACTGCCATGTTTTAGCCAATGCCAATGATTTTAAGATATACACAATTGTCAGTAGTAGAGAGGACTGCCGAAAGCTGCAGCGAGATTTAGACATAATGAATCACTGGGGTCAGAAAAACTCCATTATCCTTAATGACAACAAACGTATGCATGCAGTAAATAAAACTTGGACAGACGCTACAATTCAAAATAGTCGACAATTTTTGTTAGAAAAGTGGAAACTATTATTTGCTAAAAGATTATATATTTTACTTTAAATTTAATAAATTGTATAAGTAATACCCCAATTCCTAAATAAATGTTGGAAATGTAAATTACGTTAACGTTGAGTAATAATATATAAAATTAAGGGCTTTTTCACTGATTCTTAATAAAAAATTATGTTTTTTTATATTTTACTGCTTTCCTCAAAATGTGCATTTTAACTGTCGGAAACCCAAATAATGGAACCGGAAGTAATAATGTACAGCTGGTTGGATGATTTGGCAACCGTGTATCGAATTCTCATAAGCCCTGTACTGCGTTCAGCGGGCGAGACGATCTTTAGAAAGATGCCACACTACTGAAGGGGCAAAACTGATCATAGTGCGCTGATGCCAAATGTAGGTAAGTTAATGGAATAGAACCTTGAATCATTGAAATTAAACAATCTGTAGCTACAGTTCGCTTTTGCATTGTTTGCTACAACAGACTGATATTTTTTTACGCAAAAGGTTGAGTCAGCGTCAGCACCAAAACTTAGGCTTTCAGAAAGAACAAAAAAGGAAACGGAAACGGTACAGCTCTGTTTAAATAAAAAAAAAGATAATATTGAACACTATTTCATATTTTGACCTAACCTTTAATACGTATCCATCCTATTTATCATAATTTCAAAAATTCACTTTTAATAATAATACATTGCAACATCTGTAATATATTGTCACTTCTTTTGTTATTAACACATGTCACACAAATAAACTACGACAAAGTAGCAATAATCGTTTGTGTTTTTGAAATTGACGCAATTTTAATTTGAATCCTTTTATTTAGAAAGTTAATTTAACATTATAGGTTGCTTAAGAGTTTTCCTGTAATAACGGTGCTGGATTTCTTCAGGCTATTCTTATGTATAGAGGAAATAGAAACGATGACATGATTGTGTACATACTCGAAGAAATGACTGGTTATGGTAATGTTGACGTATTTGTAATTACTGACACCCCAGAAGCTGCATTATAAAGAATGTTGCACTATCGTCCTACTTACCTGTTGCGGATATTAAGCATGGTTTCCGTTAAAAATAGACTGTAATTATAAAATAAGAGTGAAAACCAGAGCACTAGGATAAATATTAATGAAGGATTGATGACGAAAAAAGATAACCAGAGAGCAGTTTGAATGGTTAAAATTGTGATGAAACTGTCTTTGCAATTAACACCAAAAATGTCACTTTGTCACAAGGATGCGTACTCTAGTATTTTGTACTGTTCTTAGATTCTAAACTAAATGGGAAAAACATATTAAAATGATTACTAAACGAATGAATTAAATAGATGAACCAGTAGTTTGAAAGTCCCATTTATCAATTGACAAAAAGCTGTTATGCTATGGTCTTGCACTGTTTGTATTTTAAGCTTTTAAATTTCCTTAAATTTACTTCGCTTAGGATTATTTATTTGCGTCATACTGTATTTTCTTACAGACAAACTCAGTGAATTGATACATGTACCAGTTCATTGACAAATACACTAATTTTACGCTGTCAGTGTGGCGTATGTGACCACATCGTGTAGGGACCTTCTTTAACGAAAGAGTCTATTTGAGGAAAAGAGTATACTTACTGGTAAAGGAAGCATTAATAGGTATTTATACATAATATTTCGTAAGAAATAAAACACGTGTTAAAACAGATAGGTACATATTTTGCATTCAAATATTGACTAAACTAAATCCCCTCTATTCTTCGTTAAATTAATGGGGTTACTTCTATAGGTCCAATATGAAAGACAGAAAATGAATATGTGTATTCAAAATGATATTTAACTTACAATGATCGCAAAATTTAATATCTGTTTGTAGGTCAAAACATTAAATAACATCAATCAGAGATCGTTTCCACCCACATTCACATAGCGATGGAATACGGAACGAATTCCTTCATTTTTTACGTAAGGCGTTTTTGAAGAATGCTTCTTTCGCTAATTAAATGTAAATTTCATTGTTCCATTCTAAGCGAGTACGAACATCCCATCACAAACAACAATGGTGAGTGGTAACGCGTCAATGAGAAACAAATGTACATTTTCAGTCAGTTCGACGTTACTTAATCTCTTTTAGAAAAGTAACAATACATATGTTACTTTTCTAAAAGAGATTCGATATGAATTAGCCAGGTGATGTCTATGATGTAGTAATTAATGCATTAAATAATTACGCAATCATACGCAACAAACTGTATCGCAGCGCGGAATTACATATTAGTTGTGAGAACAATAGAATTAAAGCATTAGGAAGCTATAGGAAGTTACGAAAATAGAGTTGAACTATAAATTCTATTGTGGTGCTTCAAATCTATTATGAGAGTGATTCTATTTAGTCACCTCAAAACTCGAACAATTCAAATGTTATTTTGAGTTAATGAAACAATTTTGCAATGTAAAACTATATAATAGATATCTTCTCACAAATCGAAAAAATTGTTTCGAAACAATGGTTTAGTTTCTTTAAAATAATATTTCTTTTTTCTGGTCTACTCTTTTGTGGTGGTTTCCTTTTGCTTAATAGGCAACAGCCTTGTTTGACAAACTCCTTGTTGCATAACTCAAACTTTAATAAAACTCTAAATAAATATGTTTATGAGTAAAGATTGCAAGGACCGTGGGGCAATATAATAAACACACTGTTTCGGGAATACCTGTGCCTAATTAATTAATCTTTTGTGCGGGAGGAATGAGCCGGTACAGTGTGTTTTTGAAATATGTGTACGTTTTAAAAAAATTCTTAGTCCCCGCGCTAAGAAAAAAAAACTTAAGCTTTCTAAAAAGTTAAGAAGAAGCTTGTTTTATCCTTTTTAGTGCATGTTTTATGATTTCTTTGTTTATTCATTTTATTTTTTGATAAAATCCCTGAAAAACGCTTTTGCGAATGTAAACAATGTATCAACGCCATCGGTCGTATAAATGGAGAATTATTATTTTGTAAGCGCTGTACTAGTAGTCATTAGGCATCTGTAGCGGATGTTGAAGGTTCGAATCTCCGTTGAGGCAATCGATTTTTATAAAGATCGGTCGCAGCAAGGGTGGTCGGTACCTCTCTTGGTACCCTTCACTGTTGAGGATAAATCAACACTGGTGCCCTCTTACGGCGAGGAGAGGCAGTAACAAGCCATACACTTCACACAAACACAACACACATTTACGCAAACCTAATGTAGAGTGATACAATAGGCCTCCCATAAGTTCAAGTTGAAAATACATAAATATATTTTAAAATATATGATATGTCTGATTGTATAGCAACAGACACCCTACCGCACAGACAGCTGCTTCGAGCTACTAAGGCCTAATCAGTGTACGTTATTTTTAAATATATTTATACACTTTCAATTTGAACTTACGTGCTGGATATTGGCAGAAATCGTTTTCGATTTTGTCATATCGATGCCGATAATGATCGCACGCCAACACAGAGCTCTATAGACTAGTAACTTATTTATCGCCTGGATATTACCCCATGAATCCGCTCCAGAGACATCTAGCGTCTCTGGAGTCTTACAAAAGAGTCATTCTAACGTGAAGTTGACGATACGGCGTACTGAACCGGCAACAGACATCCCTCTGTCGTACACTGATGAGGATTTAGTAGTCCGAAACAACTAGCTGTGCGTAAAGGGATGTTGCTATACAATCAGATGTATTGTGTGATCAAAAAAGTGTATTTAAATATTTTTAAATATATTTATATACTTTCAATCCTATCTATTGTATGTCGGTATATTTTATAACTAATGAATATGAATATGAATATACATTCACATTTTGTATGACAACAAATTAAATTGGCATATACATCTCAAAGTTACTTAAAATAGAAGTATCTTGTGAGCAACTATGCAATGTGCCAATGCTTGTTCAAATAAACATTTATTCGTTTTATCTCTGAAACAACTCATATGCAGCATTTGTTAAAATATTATATAGAAGTCAATTTGCGATTAGATATATGAAACAAGGAAACCATCGGTGTTAACTGGAGGTCCTTAGAAATTGATAAAATAATAGAGGAAAATTTAGAATCTATGGAGAGGAAATGTAAAATTAAGTCCAGCGAGGAATATGTGGGAGCAAATAATGTTATAATTCGTAGAAATGGTGTTGGCTTAAGATTTGACCTGAAAAAATAATTTTGTAAGAGGATATAAGACAATTGAAATATATTAATCAAATCAAATTTAATATTTCAGTACATCAGTATCAAAAGGTGGAACTCGGTATCGTGGGCCCAACTTGTTTAGGTACCCCATTGTTTTAGAGTATTTTAGGGTGGCACAATATAGACTGGCTAGCTTGGTGATCTAATAGTTTTATGTAAGTAAGAGATATACTTAGATAAAAGGAAATATAACTATTAAATATAATTACAATGTTTTATCTTTTAAGCACTACTTCCTATTGTTTTAATACTTAAAATTTACGTCCGAGATATCAGGAGGTTCGAAATTGAATATTACAGAAAAAAAATTTATATATACAAAAACTAACGGAACTACAGAAAATTTCGTTGTTTTCTTTTGTTTATTAAGTATAACAATAAGATGTCGTACTTGATACACAATGGTCTGAAGAACGGATGTTCTTCAGACCATTTAAACCAAGTACGACAAATTCGTAAGTGTTTTGGGAAAGACCTGCGCATTGACAATTATTCAAGGTTGATTTCCGCAACATCCTTAATTAACAAATTTCCTTCTTTAAAAATTTGCACACAAAACCCAACATTAAGGCAGATAATGCTTAACTACATGTATAACTAAACTTGACACGATAAAACTTTTAACCAATGCCACGGTATATTAGCATCATTTGTCGAACGCATATGGATAGGCACAGGATACGGTGAACAAATGCCATTTGTATTTTTTAAATAAGCGGAAGCGTTAGTCAGATGAAATGTATGCAGAATGTACAATAAATATTCTCTAGGTTGTCTCACTTCGAGTTGAATGTATATTATTTATGGTAACTACCGCCATTACACATCGCTGATACTCTCAACTCGAGTGAGACAAGCTGCATGATACGTCTGACCAGTGCCAGAGATTATTTTCTATGATTTAAGTATTGATATCTTTGGCATTGATGATCCCACACAGGCGTGAAAATATGCAAATGTATATATATACATTAAGGATGACGTACGCATACGGAATTTTTATATTAAGAGTTAACACTTATAATGCTAAAATGGTTGGAAAGCACATAGGTAAATGTGTTTGTAATATGCCTTAAAATTTATACGGGTCTTACGAAATTGGACCATAAAGTAGTGTAAAGTACAATGTATAGAAATCAAACACAATTTAAAATAAATGATATACTTGATATGATAACAAAGATGATGGGACATCAACTTTCCGTCACTAATTAATAGGCTTCTTCAGGAAAAAAACAGAAATTCAGAAAGTCACGCTGGCTAGACGTGTCAACCAGGCTAGAGGCGAAAATCATCTTATGAAGCCTCTCTGATGAAGAGGACACATACATTAATATCTCCGCATTATAATTTATTGAATCATATATTAGTAATCAACAGTTTAGAACTAAAAGTTTCAGATATGTTTCCAATTGAATCTGGAGTTCCACAAGGCAGAGTCCATTATTATACTTCAGATATACCAACTCCACTAGACATCATAATGGGCAGATTTGCTGATGACACCGCTATACTAACCAACAATGTTAGTATTAACGACTTACATGTTTATATACATCCTACAAAGCTGGACAAAAAATGGAAAGCCAAAATAAGTCAATGCACTTTTACGCTAAGAAAAGATCGAAGTCCAACACTCAATATAAACAATATAATTATACCAGAAGAAAATTATGTGAAATTATTCGCTCTACATTTGTACCGCAAACTTAACTGGGAAACACACATCCGCAAGGCAACGAAGCAAATAAATTTAAAAATGAAGGCAATTAATTTGTTGAGTGGTAGGAGACACCTTACAATAGAAAAGAAATCTAATTTACAAAGCAGTCATTAAACCAATCTGAACTTACGGGCTCGAGCTATCACGATCTGCTAGCAAGTCGAACACCGCAATCATTCAA
The DNA here is from genome assembly GCA_031763485.1 of Osmoderma eremita. NCBI lineage: Eukaryota > Metazoa > Arthropoda > Insecta > Coleoptera > Scarabaeidae > Osmoderma > Osmoderma eremita. Next base: position 509,930 of record JARFOC010000364.1, on the reverse strand, counting down.
AAATGCGAATCAAAAACATTAAGATCAGTTATTGACGCTCCATGATGCATCACAAACGAAGCACACCGATCCCTAAGAAAGTTGCGGATGTCATCCAGCAAGGAAGTGTAAACCATCACAAAAAAATTGGGCGCACTCACAAATGTATTAACTGAACAAGTAGTGCAAAACGATCCCAGAAGCAGATTGAAACCACGATGGCCAACAGACTTGAAATAGTAAAACAAAAAAAAAGCCCCTTACCATCTGAATGAGTGACAGACACGTATTTCGGCAACTAAGTTACCAGTCTATAACCTATAAAATATATATATATATATAAGAGTATTAGACGTAGTACCTGGAAAGACATACTCTTCACCAGATCACCAGTATAATAACTCCAATTTCCGGCTTACAATCTACATCTGTATATACTTCTTAATCGCTCCTGTTCACTGAGCGTAATTCGCCACGCTCAGTGAATAATCACTTAATTAATCGAGTTCGTATAAACTAGAATATGGGATAGGTCCTTTGTCAGAATTTGTTTTTAATTTTATGAATATAGATACTTTTATGCATTGGTGGAGCTTTTGCAATATATAACACACTGTTTTTGTTTGTATATTATATATTGCTTACATTCATGTCACAACTGTACAAGCATTACAATTCTTAATTGTAGAGCTGATATGTCTGTGTTGCTCAACATATCCAACAAACGGACACAATATAAATACACATAATTTAAAACAGTTGTAAGCGCGAGCTAGATGCTTATGAATTGATATATATTAATAAGAATAAAAACCTTCTTAATCCAGGGAAAGCACTCTTGGCCTAGACTGCGTTGATGGATTTATTACAGTACTTAGGAAAGCTCAGGGTGGTCCTTCTAAAAATTCTGCCTTTGGGGGTGTGAAAGATTGTAAATAAGTCAGGGATGGATAGAGGGAAAGAGGAGAAGGATGAAAGTAGTGCATGTTTTTTAAATAGTCATATTTTTGCTCATTCGATTAAACGGTTTGACGATGGGAATCCACGTATTCCCGAAACATCTGTCCCGAAATAATTAATACTTTATGCTGGTGGAATAATCCGAACAGTGTGTTTGTTTTGCTGACCCACAGTCCTTGCAATCTTTACTATACTATAACTGACAAAAAAATTGATTGATTGTTAAATAACAAAAAAAATGGACGCGGCTTTTATTTTTACCATTGCTATTTTACCATGTGCTCATTTTATATTTTGTACTTGCTATTACTATGAAGCTATCCAATCCCGGAAACCCTCATAACATACACTTAATATGTAAATTTTGAAGAAATTTGTGCTTAATTAATGCAAGGAAATGGTTAATAAAATCTCTAAATAAGAACTACCACACTATCTGCTGTGAAACATTTGGTCAAAATTTCCCACAATTCAAGAACATTTATCTTGATGGCAATTTAGGAAACATGAAATAGATGATACTTTTACTTTTTTACATTTGCAATGTAAGTATTACAATCCTTAATTACTCGTTATTACTTTCACTAGAGATCTATAATGTATCAAAAGAGTTTTTTTTTATATATAATTAGCACTACTCATTTATTTGTGGGATTTATTAATAAGATAATCATAAATCTCCATACATATATTTTCATTTTCAGTAATAAAATAATTACCATAGCCTAGAATATTCTGGCTTTATATTATTTACTATTTATTTAGTAAGGATTGCGAGGACTGTGGGGCAGCAAAATAAACACACTGTTCGGATTACTCCTCCCGCACAAAGTATTAATTAATTCGGGACCGAGTTAATTAATACTTTGTGCGGGAGGAGAAATCCGAACAGTGTGTTTACTATTTATTTGGTACGATTTATTAATTTTCAAGAAAACAAAGCAGTAGCAGTACCTATAGTAAAGAGTCTTTCAATAAGGACGCTCGATTTTCAAATGTAAATAAAACAAATTGTATGTGAGATATCCACTATTTTTTTTATAATTTGAAAGAATATTTTATGGCATTAAGTATGCAATATAACGTCGTTTAAATATCCGCCGCGGCTTTGCCTGGTGGCACGTATTCGGGAGGTCCAATTTTCCATGACGTTGTCGCTGGCTGAATTTGCTGGAGGGCGTTCGTTATATTGACTTTGAGGGCATCAATAGTTCGCGGTTTATTCGCACAGCCCCACAGGAAGAAATCTACAGGCATTAAATCGCACGATCTCGGTGGCCAGTTCACGTCGCCGCCGCGCGAGCCTTGCCCTTAAATCTCTCATGCAGAATGTCCATCGTAGCATGCATCGTGTGGCATGTAGCACCGTCCTGTTGGAACCACATGTCGTCGGTATCCATATCATCTAGGATAGGCCACAAGACGTTACTTATCATCGATCTGTAGCGCTCACTGTTGACAGTTATGGCAATGCCAACTTCGTTTTGGAAAAAGCACGGGCCAATGATTCCGCCAAACCAAAATCCGTACCAAACAGTGATTTTCTCGGGACGCATTTGGTGATGGTGTATCTCTCGTGGATTGGTATCTTCCGAAATCCGACAAATTTGCTTATTCACACATCCATTCATTCAAAAATGAGCCTCGTCCCTAAAGATGATTTTTTGGGCGAAATTTGGATCAACTTCCAACTGCTCCAGAACGCAATCAGCGAACACACGGCGTTGTCTATGGTCCGTTACCTTAAGTTCCTGGGTCAGTTGGATTTTGTACGGGTGCAGACCCAAGTCCCGATGCAAAATTCGCCAAGTTGAAGTGACAGAAAGGTCAAGTTCTTATGAATTACGAGAAATTGACTTCCCGGGTTTTCCCGTACACTCTTCACAGCAGCAATGTTTTCAGCAGATCTTGCATTTCGGTGACGTACGGGTGTCGACTAATTTTTTATGGAACCGGTTAATTCGAATTTAGCCATCAAACGTCAAGTAGTCGACTCGGCAGGACGGTTGTGGCGAGGATAAAAATTACGTAATGTGTATTTGATAGTAAAATTTGATAATTTGCACACCCGAGTCAACGTTGTAGTCCGCCATGGTGAATTGCCATACACTACTAAACAATTCACAACAAATTTGACAGATGTTGCTATAACAACATAGCCGCCATAGCCTATCAAACTTCGAGTGTCCCTATTGAAAGACCCTTTATAAGATAACAGGAATGCTTGAAACGCTAGAACAGAATGAATACTTTCCAAGATATTACCTTATCCAGAGATGATACTATTACTAATACGCAGTATCGGGAAATCCACACCGTACAAATTAATTTAATAAAATTCGGGACATATGTTTCAAGAGCACGTCGGCTCCCATTATCAACCAATTCCCGAATTCGCTCTTGAAACATATGTCCAGAATTTTATTAAATTAATTTGTCTGTGCGGATTTCCCGATACTGCGTATTAGTGATACCAGCCCACAGTCCTTGCAATTCTTTCACAGATGATACTATGTCTAACATTTTTCTTCTTTGTAGTTTCTATTGAGGATGGAAACTTGGTTACCGAAATACATTGACGTGGTAAGGATATTCTGATTTAGTTTTAAGTAACATTCTATCTGAATGAAACAATTACTTTGGTACGGTCATATAAGAAGAGTAAACGCGAATAGATTGCCTCTTTGTATGTGGAAATGGAAATCAAGAACAAAGAAAAAACCGGGAAGACTAAGATATAGCTGGAATTTGCAGACTGAGAAAATAATGAAGAATATAACATTAAATAGAAAATTAATATTCAACAGATGAGAATTGAGATTGAGATGCGGTAAACGGCCACAAGAGTAACAAACCGCTAAATACTAGTAAATAAGTGTAGTCCATAGAACAGCTTAAATAACTTAAATAAATTACTTGAACTTAAATCATTATTTCGTACATACGTATTTATATGTAGTAGACGTTGGTGGGGAAGCACAATAAACACACTGTTGGCACAAATTGTGCGGGAGGAGTAATCCAAACAGTGTGTCTAGACGGTCAATTAAAAAGTACTATTACATCTTAAATTTACTTGTACTTATTTATAGTAAGCTAGTAATGTAAAGCTCGAGTTTTATCAGTTAAACATTATGTTTCTATGTACAATGGCACAAAAGTAAACCTGGACGATACGCAGTAAACCTGTACGAAAGTGAGGGTCGTTTATAAAAGATATTTCGCCCGTATGTTTAAATGCGCATAAGCTTCAGAATCGCTTGCAATCTGCCTGTCGATACTACCTAGCCAATCGCCACTCGTGCAAATATACCTTTGTCCCATTGTACTTGTTCAAATATACACTTACAAATGGGAAGAAAATATTAAATAGCTTGCAGTAATTTATATAATAAATACTCCCTAAGAATTTACTGATTGTGCACATAAACTAGCAACGCGGAAGTAATTTACCCTAATCATTTTCCACTAGTAACGACCGCCTATTATAGCAAATTGCTCATTGCAAGCGCCATTCTGTATGTACTTATTGACGAGTTTAAGTATTGAGAAGTAAGTGTTGTACATATATGTTTATACTTCTACTACTACTACCACTATACTATGAGCATTTTGAGATTCCTAAAGAGGGTTATATGCATACTGCTATGAAGTGAGGAAAGGAGATTTCTTTGCTGTAACTAGAGATAAAATATGGTAGTGTTCGGACAGTAATTGGTTGCTAGATGTCAGTTTGAGTCTTAGTTTACATACCAGTAACATTATTTATTTAATATCCGGTCACGGTTCCAAGTTATTATTATAATTTTTCTATTTTGATTATTGGTTCCTTTCCTTAATATATTTTTTAATCTTCTTCTAGTTTACTAATTTTTTCTACTTATTATGCATTCTTTCACTTGCATAAAAGGAAGTCTTATAACGCATTATCATCTCGATCCTTGAGAAACAATTAACTGAAAAAGTGCCATTATGGGCTCATAGTCACTTATAGGAATCACCGAACTAAGCAAAAGCAGTGAAAGAGGTGCAAGCATTCAACTTGAGACCGTTAATGCTTGCAACCATTTCATTGTTTTGATTGGTATGGTAATTCCTACAAGAGATCATTTTTCCGTGTCTCTACCGCATCTTTGCCACAAATACTGTCAATAATATCAATTTACGTTTATAATTCGAGTGAATGGAAGTCATTTGTCCAATAATTTACAAATACTGGACATTAAAAGATCTGGTTCTCCATTTGAGAACACTTGTTCTACTGCAAATGTACGCAAACTACTCCATTTTCCAGGACTACTTATCAAATTCAAACATTAAAGTAAACTTCATCTTACAATCTTCTTCCTGCAAACAATTTAAGTCATCTGCTTAAAAATCTATCTATATCATAATCATAAACTGAGGTTCCAGAAAGGTAATTCTCTTAAAAGTTACAATGAGAAAATTAATTATACAAAAAACGTATATAACGGGGACCAGTGACCAACATTTTACTTGAGCCAAAAAATTCGCCAGGCGGTTTCCACTTCTAGGGTGGTTGACAAGTCGGGTTGTCGTGACCTTCTAGAGCTACTCTCTATCCTGACGAAGCCTAATATCATTTTACTTTTATTTATGTTGCTATGAAACAATCCAATCCTCATTCAGATTCTGGCCGTGGAAGCATTCGGCCAGATTTAAGCTAAGCCGCAATCCTGAAGGTTCATAATACATTATTTAATAGGTTCTCATCAGTAAGGAGATATATTTGGACATTTATTATAATAAGCGAACGTTTTGTTTTTTTCATGTAAAATTGTTTTTTTTATGGGAACCGTCCGACATGAGTCTCAGAAAATACTTCAGCCGCTTGGCCTTTTGTATTTGTCTCCCATTTTTTTTGTACCCACTTCTTTTCCACCCATTCCCAAATCCTTGTGGCCAGAACCAATCTGTACAGGTCCTTGACTGGTTGGTCTATGTAGTCCTCTTGGTTCATGATTGTCTGTCTTCTATGTTCTAAGGCCTTGTATTCACATAGGATGTGGTATGCAGTCTCTATCGCCTCTTCACACAGTCTAGAGCTTGGGTCCTCAATGTCAACCCCAATTTTCTGTAGGTGTCCCTTCCGTGCAGAGTGTCCTGGCTAGAGACCTATTACTGTACGAAGATGATTGCTACTAAGATTTGGTCAGCCTACTTTATTAATGGCTCCTTAATAAAGGTTTTGCTTGACTATGTCTGGTTGTACTTTTTCCAGTATTGTTTGTGTTGTTCTTAGACCCATTTTCGTATCTGCCCTCGTACTGTGTCTTTAGACACCCACAGGGCAGGTTCTGAGCCCACATATGAAGACCATGATCCTTTCTTTGCTTGCATGTAAAATTATTAAGTTTTAAGTTTAAAGAAAGGTTCTGTGTTTTCTTTTACTTTATTAACAAATTTACTATATTTAAAACAATTCATTACATGTGTGAATTTTCAAAAGTTCCTTTTTCATTTTTTTATGAAGGTAATCTATAAATAGATTTCACTTTACCTTCTAATAGAAGTCGCTATAGTGATAATAATATGTCGTATGTAATACATGTTTATCTGCATATACATACATATATCCCTTGTTACACTTTACCAGAATTTCGTATCTAAAAGATGAATATTGCAAACTGGTGACATAAAATACATAGAAACAGGAATCAAGATCCCAAACATATATCAAGGTCAATATTCATTGGTTTATGTATACAAATATATCTAATAATTTTATGTAATTCCTCGGTTTGGTATAGGCCCATTCATAAAAAAATGATAAATGCGTTAATTATGGAATATGTAAGCATATCACGCAAAAATTGACTCCGATACGATACGTGCAGCACATAAATATGCAGAATAATATATGAATTATTTATGTCTATATTTGCCATTGGCGACACGGAAAAAGTAAAAGCATACCGTGTAAAAATGCCCAGACATTCTTTCGTAAGGCAATAGCGACTTACGTTGCTAAGTGTGACGTGTTAATACCCTCATTGAAATATTTGGGCTTTAGCGAATTGTTCCGTACCTACAACGAAAGCAAAACGTCTGGATGGAAATACATATTGACCTATGAATACCATAGGACAGGATGTTGTGTCTTTGATATACAACGACCAATATAATGGCTCTTAATTAGGATGACGGGAAGTCTGGTGGTTGCTGTATTGCTGTATTAGTAATGACCCGGCAAACATATGAAATCAAAAATAAATTAAAAGAAAGCACTGAAGTGGGTTGTATGAAAAAAAATACTGGAATGAAAGTATATCAAACATGATACCAATGCACATGAAAAGAAATAAACAAAGAGTTTGAGACCATAAATTCCCTTCCAAAAATTTTGATTGACGAAAAAATCATTAAAAGGGATAAAAAAAGTGATCGAATATAATTCATGAATATTTTAGTAATTACCTTCTATCCTCCACGTTTTCATTGGAATTTTCTTTATTTATCTATGATAAATCTTTTTCAAATGGATTTTTATTCTGTCAACTACTACTTGTTGTAACACCATACTTACCCAACGCACCTACAGCGAAACTACCAAATTTATGTTTTCTTTTTCCAATCTATTGATTATGTATGCGTTCAGGGAAATGGTTGGCAAGAAAGTCAGTACTCAAGACTATTACTTAGCTTAAAGTTAATAATAGGTAATAAATTTAACATTACAATATAGCAATTTTCTTTCTTCGTGCTATTCTTTCTCAATTAGCTTTCGAATTCGTGACGCGAGATATGTGCTAAACCTATTGCATTAATTATTAACCTGTCTATAACAACATCAGCATTTTCTAATTGACGAAAAAGAGCTCGAATGGTGCCTGTTTATAAAAAAGGAAGTAGCAATATCTTTAAAAAAAACAGGCCTGTTTCAATACCATCCAACTTTGCAAAAATATATGAGCACATTATTTGCGGTAACATTTTTAACATTGTCCGGACATGTATTTCTCCACGTCAACATGGTTATATGCCTGGACGTTCTACTGTGACTAACCTGACAACCATTACGCATTATATTGCTAAAGCACTCGATAGTCGCAGTCAAGTTATACACAAACTTCTCCAGCTCTTTTGATACCATTGATCATGACTTCTAAGAAAGCTGGACATCTTTGGATTATCGCATACTCCGTCGAACTCATGAAATCGTTTCTAACAAATCGATTGACTAATGTATTGTATAATGGTTTCCGGTCTTTTGAGTTCCGTTCTACGTCGGATGTGCCTGCCTTGGACCACTTTTGTTTATAATATATATAAATGATTTATTAGGCACCCTAAAGGGGTATAAGGATAAGGAAAGAATAAGAAGAAGAAAATATTACATGTAGGGCATTAGCTTATGCAGATGACCCTAAAATTTACTCAATTGTTGCCAATCAGGAAGATGTAGAGTTGATCCAATCAAACATAGTTACGCGTTGGTGCACGCAGAACAACTTGAAATTAAGTGCTAACAAATGTCAATGGGTGTCCTTTACCAAAAAAAAAATCAAGTTGCGCCAACGTACAAACACTGTAGCTACGGGAGAATCGATTAGGGATTTGGGTGTGCTTTTTGATAGGCGTCGAAGTTTTGTGCAACATGTTCAGAATACCGTCTCCGCTTCCTCTAACTGACTGGGCTTTATAATGGGAAATACGGAATCGTTTAATGACGTAAGCACCCTGGAAACGCTATACTATGCATCTGTAATTAGTTATCTTGAGTATTGTAGCAAGATTTGGTCACCATACCACATCTGCCACCAATTAGCTTTGGAAAGAATTCGACGTCTATTTCTAAAATTTTTTCTTTTAAAATTGATGGCGAATGTCCGCTGAGAGGTATTGACTATAACATCTTAATTGAAAGGCACAATATGGAATCATTGCAAAACTGTAGAAATATACCATTATCCCAATTTATGTTGAAACTGATTAATGGGGGACTTGATTGTACAGATCTCACTTCATTGATGAACCTTCATGTTCCTCTCAATCCATCTCGTTACTCCTGCACTTTCTCCTTAACTACTCCTTGAACCAATCTTTTATTCACTACACCCATTTTTAATATCTGTAAACTGGCATGCTACAATTATTATGATATTTTATTTGGTGCCAAGTAGTAGTTATAGCAATCTTATGTGTTTTATATGTTCACCTTTGCTTTAGTTGCAATTAGACACCTGTGAGATATATGTGCATGTGTATTGTATTCTTTATATGTCCTATAATTGGCATCTGTTGGACAATCAACATACATTTTTTTAAATTATTATTACACATGCATGTATATTTGTTTTATCTGAACCAATAAACTGATATTATTATTATTTTATACTCACAATTCTTAGTTTTAATTAGATCGAGATTCAAATACCATAATATTATTGTAATCATTGTGCTGCCTGTGGAATTAAAACTTTTTATTGGATCCAGAAGAGAAAAGGATAATCCCAGAAAGTCACGGTAACTCGACGTATCAACTACGCTAGAAGCTAAAACCTGTTGGTGGTGTAAACTTCACTTTCTTCATCGTAAATTCCAAATATTTAAATTTATCAGCAACCTCTTCAATTTCGTATTTTCTTACATTAGCCCTCCAACACACGCATTGAAAAATGTAAGACCAGCAAACGCAATGTATCTGAGAGATCCAAGCAAATTATGAGCTAAAGAGTAAACAAGCAGTGTAGCAACAAGATGAGATTTCACAGGTGGGTTGCGTGTACTTTAGGGTCAATGACTCCTTTGATTTCGCCACAATAAGTGGTGTGAGCCCAAGTCTAGACAGTAGAGGCAAAGTGCAAGGAAAATGTTACAGATGTGGTTGTAGTGAACACTTCGCAAATTAATGTGACAAAATTAATGTTGTGTGCTATTATTGTAAAATTAAAGGATACTTACAAAGTGTGTGAACCAAGAAATAAGGGATCTAAGAACCACGCGAATCAAGTAAAAGAAATTGTGCTTCTACAAGCAAACTGAATGCATGCGTCTGAGCAGATCGCATGAATGTATAAAACCCGTGCTTTGAATTGATACTTTTCAATGAAATCTTGGGCATAGGTAAACTAGTGGCCCATCCAAATGAACTGGCCAACAACGTCCACTTGCTGTACAGAAAACAGGTTGAACCCACTAGGCCTCCATGAGCTTAGACCGTAACCAACTTAAGATGGGCATACACCCGCCGTATTCATAAAGGTTTTTTTAAATTTAAGTTCATAGTGATGCATATTCTCATCAGACATTAGTTTTTATATATCAAGAATGTATCTCTTTTCCCAGTCTTTCCTTACAATTTGCGGGGTCATCGACGTTTATATCTACATCAAATTCGTTTTAAGGGGGGCAAATAAGGAAGCCAATATTGTTTAATAAATCCACAACTTGATGTCAATGGTCCAATAATATGAAATAGAATATGTTAGTTACGTAAGTGTAATTAAACAAGGTATAGCGACTAGCTACAGTTTATCGAACAAACATATGAAGTTATTGCACAGTTCGGTTAATGTTCCACGATGCAATTAAACGAAGTTCAAGTGCAACGATGGAATTGAGAGGTAACAAAGAAGAAAAAAATGTTTCTCATTACCGTTCTCGAAAATGATACGGTTTGTTAGTTACGATCCACTCTTGGACGATGCAAACGAGTACATGTTTTTAAACAAAGCAACCGTTCCGACTAGGGGAGCACGTGAGTCACACAGGTGAAGAGCCCCGCAATCCCACGACCACCGTTGTTTTCAGGTGTTTCTTTTTCCTTATTGTTCATAGAGAAATGCGTTTAGTCTCCACACGGTTCGTTTGTATTCACGAGTCACTTTTTCCTGTAAATTATGTGCGTACTTGCATTAGTGCTGCATTGATAAGGTTCATTGTTCCTCCGACTACTTATTGTAACAATTACTTCCACCATAAATTAAGAATGCATGAGCCATTTACTATGATAAGCTCATCGGTTGTACGTGTGACGTGATAACAGAAAAACATATGGATAATATTAAAATTGCGATAACCTTTTTCTATTTATCACTGATTGAAGTCGCTTATTTAAAGAAATATCGCATGCCTGCCATGATTATTAAATTAAGTTAAATTCGACGTCTGCAACAATAGAATAGCATCTATATAGAGTGAGTGTTTCTACCTGTAGCGGTCAACCTGTTTAAAGAACTCTGTAGTAACATAAAAGTGAAATGGAATTTTATAGTAAATAAAACAATGGTATTCTATGTGCACATGTATACGTTGTTTCAAGTTATGTTCACTGAATTTTCAACATTTTAATTGCCTCATTTTAATTAATTAACACATTTTGGAATTAGTTTGTGACGGTAATGTAAAGTTGAATTAGTAACGCTTTAGATTCAGGAGGAAGAATATGTTTTCGTAGATGTGTGTAATGTATTATTGAGGAAATCCTTTCCAAACATGATGTAAATTGAATTAAGCAAAAATAAGTACTTATTTTTAGCTTTAATATTTATGATTTTTAAAACAGCATTTAAATTAGAGGATAGAAATTATATGAATGGTATTTTGTTTTATTAGTAATCATATTTGTAATGTAATGTGTTGCATTTTGTTTTTATATTTATTAAAAGTTCGTAATGATACCTAGGAATGCAGTGTCATTTCTTGGATTCATATATTATTTTTATTGATTTTATAATGTCATCAATAGGTTCAAGATACAAATATATTAAAACTATATTATTGATTGTAATTTGGTCTGTATTTATCAAATAAATTGGAAGATTCCACATGTACATAAGTATGTATGTAAGTTTCCACTCCACTCCAATTAAATTACATTTATTAGGATTATTCCATTCAGTGAACTTGAATTAATAGTGAAAACTTTCTGATCAAATTATCTACTTTTTCATGATCGTAATAAATAAGATTCGTAATTTTTGAAAATTTAAGTAAGTGTGTACACCCAAGCGTATGTACCAAGGTTTTCTTGATACGCGAGGGCAATTGAATGTTATTTGTTCCTACTTTTTACGAGTGTTTGATACAATAGGTCATCAAATCTTGTTACACAAAGTAAGCTTCTTTGGCTTTGTTACGGGTTTCTCTCTTAAGGATCATTTGCTAAAGTCTGTTTTGAAACTTCAGAATCGTTGAGATTCGTAATGCTTGTTTCAAAGATTTCCATGATAATCTAATCAAACCTTATATCGCACATTCGTTCTTTCTAAATTTGGTTATCCCTCCCAAATATGGTATCCCATCTGCACTTGTAATCCACAATTTGATTGGATACATCAGGTTTTTTTTAATTGTTGTATAAATTGGATGGTGTATATCCATTTACCATAATTAAAGGCCTCAGTGCTCTGGCGTCACGCATCTGTAACGTCAGCATAGAGAGGTGGATGAACAGTGGTAAACAAGCCGGTGAAGTATAAACCATTCATGCTCGCTTTTGTTGGATTTCATTTAAATTATTAGTTCTTGAAGTGCTACTTTTTGTGTCATATTATGTGTTGCAATAGTTTATACCTGTTGTGTCTCAGGTTATCGCGATAATAATATCAATGATTCGGAATTGCAGCAAGCATTTTAGTTTCCAAGTGACACCAACTCACTTGTATAATGGATGTTTACCATTCCCCGAAAATATTTTACTCCATTTTTCCACAGAAATTTATTCAAGAATCAGTGAAACTGTAAGTGTAAATTAAAAAATTCCAAATTGGGTTGGTGCAGCATTTCGCTTAAAGAGATGCTGCACCAAGTCAGTTTCCTAATTGCCCAACTAATTTATCCAGTTTAGCCCAAGTCGAGATTAAAAGCTAGACATAATTGAAAAAAAATGTTACCAAAGCGATTGCGCAAAGCAAAAAGGGTTTGAAGTTTATCAAAAATCAATTTCGTATGCAGAATTTAAAGCGTTTCTCACTGTTTTCAATTATATCCAGTTACCTAAGCACTGGTCCAAATTTATCGACATACACAAGGTTACATTATTCAAATTTAAATATCCCCGGGGACCCGTTGTAACCTATTCCTATTATGATTAATTCAATTTTAAGAGTAGAATCTTATTTGTATGGTCTGGAGGTAGAGTTAACTAGAAATAACAAAAAATATCTTAATTTTAATTAATTAATACTCCTTCTACCTGTATTATAATAAGCCGAATCTCAGATATATTACTTGAAATAGAGAAACTAAATAAACTAGAAATAGAAAACGAACTAGAAAAATACTAAATCAATATGTATTTTATATCTAAAGTTACTAGTTATCGAAACTTTTTATATTAATTGAAGAAGCTAATGTTAAAATAAACCAAAAAAAAACAAATAAAACGAGAACACTGAGTATTACGACAAACATTTACAAACAAAATTAGTATTAAAATATGAAAATATAGGTGGTCTCTACTTTGAAATTTCGTTTTTCCATGGTAAAATCAGTTGTTCTTTTATCTCGTCAGCACATGTCTTTACGCATAACACGACATAGCATTTGCATCAAATTTTTGGAAAATATACTAAACGTAGACTGTTCTGCCGTGTTTAACATACACCCTTCCTCGTTCCACGTATTCCTTCCAGGACGCAGTGCACGTATTGATTACACTGGTTAACAATATTTTTGTACCACGCATAAAAATGTCTGATTCCCATATACTTTTGCATGCTGAAATCAATTATGTTTTCAGAATTTCTTCATCACCCTTAGCTTTTATGTTCCAGGATATGTATAGATATGCATGGATATGTATGTAGTATAAGAGAACATGTCTTGACATTATTTCAGTTGTCGGCTAGAGTTCGAAACTGATCAAGCAGCATGCAATGGTTAATGTTTGAACATGTGCTGACGTGTTAAGACCAGCATTTCCCATTCCTACATAGCATCTCTCGTTATTTCAGTTGCCGGCTAGAGCTCGGTGAATGGAACATATATTGCGGTGAAACCGCGAACATTTGATCATCTGTAAAAATGCCAAGGAAATATGTAAACCAACCAAATTCTTTTTACCACATTTGCGGCGAATTGACATTTAAATATCAAAAACGGTCTTTCATACCTCTCATTAAAAACTGCTATGAGCAGTATTTCAAGTGTAAAGTAGGTGATGCAGACAAAAGCTGGGCTCCCCATATTTGCTGTGTTACGTG
>JARFOC010000364.1:484220-495722 GCA_031763485.1 Osmoderma eremita | reverse complement strand
CAGACTATTGCTGGACGCTGAAGAGAGATGTTTCTGATGCAAAGTACAGCCGAAAGTCATATATCAGCACATTTTCCCATTAAATATATCACTGGATACGTCATTTCTCATGATTTATATACATATTATAATACATACTTTCACAAAATTGCATTGCTTTGTCACTCTGAAACCCTGCCTGATAGACAAATTCTGAAAACAAGTGTAAAAAGTACTACCAAGCTCACCCACTATACTTCGTTGGACAAAATAAATCTGAAATTTTGTTGACCAGTGTTACCAGTAGCAAGGAAGTAACTGTTTTAGGAGGACACCAATAAACATTATTTGTTCTATTACCAATAAACTGCTTACTTTCTTGTTATTTGGTATTTGGTTTAAGTGTTTATCGTTATTTGCATTTTGATATTTAGATGTATTGGGTTGTAGAGTTCTATTCATATTATTATCATTATAAAAATATTGCATGAGGCTTTATATTTCTTAGTTTTTCCCAAACATATGCTTTATCAAATGCTTTATCAGTAATATTTTCCAATATTTATATATTCCTTTCCTATGTATTGTTTTACTGGAATAGAATATATAGTAAACTAAAATTTAATAAGAGATCTAATTTTTTTAAATAAAATCCATCCATGTATTTCTCTTAATGAATCATTCTTACATAAAATTGATTTGCAGTACCTAATTTAATAAAGCAACTAAAAGAAAACCATATGTTGAGAATTAAAGGATCAAGCAGCCTTTTAAATCCTCAAAAAAAACCGTAGCTAATTACTAATTTCCAGAGCTCCATTTTTAATCACTTCGTCCGATCTACATGTGCATTTCATCAGATACTTACATGTGTAGCATACAATATCATGCATCGCCAGGAATACAATGCAGAAACTCATTAAGATATGCACTCCTTACTAATTACAGCTGCATATGTTGGAGGTGGCAGAACGCTCATAACAAAAGACAGTGAAACAAAAGCAAACACAAATTATGATCATAAATTGATAAAGGTGCCAATGCCATTGGTTCTGGAGTTTACTAATGAAACAACACAATCTCCATTGTTTTATTTCTAGATATTTATGCATTTACTATATGATCTACATATGTATAAAAGCATATTTTTTACAAGATAATTATTCCACAAAATTTTGTCTTACATATCTTAGAAATAAAATAATAGCATAGGGGGGCTAAACATAAAAATAAAAATTATTTTACCACCTAGATGAGTGAAGAACCCCAGATACATATTTCGGCAACTAAGTGCATATCTCCCAGGGTGCTACGTCTAACATTATCTTCCTTTGTAGATTCTGCTAAGGATGGCCTTAGTTGCCGAAATAGTTCTTCACTCATCAAGGTGGTAAGGGAATTTTTATTTCTAATATTTTAGAAATAAATGAACCAATATCACTGTATCACGAGTTAGTTTTTTATGGGACATAAAATTCAAAGTTAAAAAAATAATAAGTAATCCGTAAAATATCTATTACTTGCACATGTACATTTCGCGTGCCCATGTATTAATTGCATTAACAGTAAGACTTTCCTAGTTCCTTTAACGTTTTATCGTAGACAATTAGCACCTTTAAGAATATTTCTAGAAAACTAATGTATAACTACAAAAATAATTTAAAAATTAAAAGAATTATACATGAAAATCAAATTAAAAACGAAAGACGTTTGTAGACATTTGCATTATTTGATCATGTGTACATTTCGCGGTCATAGGGTAGTGCATTTGATAATTGCGCACTGCCACATAGTAAATGCTGTTGTTACAAACACAGTTTCACCAAACCACGCTCTAGGCAGAGACTCATTTGTTGTGAGCAATCTACTTGAATTGATGTCGTTCGAATATTATGAAAATACTTGTCCGGGTGTGTTTGACATAATAATCTATCAAAAAAAGAAGATTTCTTGCAATAACCGAACGTACGGTTATTGCATTGAGTCTGAAACAGCTGTCTGTACGTGAGGAATGCCTGGAACTGTACAATCATACCTGTTGTGTGATCTCAGAGGTATATTTATATATTTTTTAAATATATTTTTTATATACTTCATCTTTTGATAATAATCTATAAGAAAAAATTGTACTCGCTCAAATCAATAAGCGAATTTCTTTGTCTTTGTGGTATACGTACCCCGCGGGTGACTGGATCTTTGATTACAGCTTTAATAATAATTCTAAAAGAAAATAGTTTCTACAAAAGCTTTATCGAATTCAATACTGCATAATTTTTACGTTAGGAACACTCTGTATAGTCGAAAATTCCTTTAAATTATGTCTGGTCGAATTCCATAAAACTTTTGCAAAAAATTATTAAAAATTGAGTTGCACTTAAACATCCGGTTTTGTTAGGACACCTGTACGTATATTCTTCTTTGTATTGTTAGGAACAATGCAAATATCCAAGCTTATTGTATGACCTTTACTAATAGGGTAATAATTGTTAGCATTACAACGAAAATTCACATTGACGCTGACACATGTTTCACAAGACAATAGGAAAATAGAAATCTTTACATTACACGCCTTATAAAACGAGGATTTTTGGCTTTACGTTCATTGGCCTTTTAACTATCCCCTACCAACGTTATTTATGTATTGTATTATTGTGGAAATCAGTAGTTAATTCCAAATTTTATTACTTTTATTAAGGAAAATTTTGCGTATTCTATAAAATATGGGCACTACCTTTACAATTATTTCTGAATTCTTTCTCTACGTAAAAATCCTATTATTCTTGTTCTATTATAATTGTACGTAATAACTGAAGTTATCCCTCGATTTGCACTGGAGATCGGTTCGTAAGAAAATCGTGTAAAACAAAAACTAAAAAAATGTGCGTTGTACAGTCATTTATGTTGACGTAAAATAAAAGATACCTTGAGAAGTATAAAAATAATACAAAAATATACAAATACGTATGTAATTCATTAAATTAAATTTAACCAGAAGTTTAATTACTGCGGACACTATCATAGATTTAATATCTTCCTTTCTTCCTCATGGCTGATATGTATGATATCATTTGCATCAATCGCTGGTACTTGATGCGATTCTGGTTCGACAGTTGGTAAATTACGGACAACTTCAGATCGGTGGGGCTTGGCAATAAATTCTGTAATTTATAATTGTACTTGATTTTTGATTAATCCTTTATAACCTCCTCGTATTGACTTAAGCATTTATTAATATCTCTCTGAGATTAGAGATCTCACTCAACATTCGCATCATTTTCTAAAAAATGATTACCCAATTTTTGCCTAATTCAAGTCCGACACGGATACTTTTGTTGTAAACGCAGCTGGTTCAGGCTCCTTTCCATCCGGCTCATTGTTAGGATCATTGGTTTCAGTCACCATTTTAACTAAATTATCTTCATCCAGTCCTTTATCCGGCATAAGTGCTACAATATCGGCCTCGACTAAATGCTCGAAACCTCCTCCTCCCATTGTGTGTGCCAATTCAATAATCTGAGAATATTCATGATCATGACCCACTGTTAATCAATTATCGCCTTCAACTATATCTAGCCATACTTTTTTTTCCAATAAGCATTAAGCGTTGATTGCTTATTCTTGGTACATGGACTGTCATGTACCAAGAATAAGACACTTAATCTAAAATTGTAAATTTTTTTCAAGCATCCATAATTGTAAGAGCTTCATCATTTTCCATTTGTTCCGAAATATACGTGAAGGTATTCTATGTCCACGATGTTCTTCACGATGGCCTAAAGGCAACCCCTCCCTGCTTAAATACCTTTAACCGTGTAAAAACGAAATCGTGATGGTGGAACTTATTCTACAGGCTATTCAAAATTCAGATTTTCGGACCAAGTAAGATAAGATGAGATAAGCCTTTATTTCCAGTAAAGTACATGAAAAAGTCACAAAGGAGGAAAAAAAACTAGTTTGCGATAAAAACCTAAATTAAATTAAATTTGATAGAAAAATTCGGCTAAACTATAGCAATTTTTTGCTAATAATAAATTTTTTACTGCAAATTTAAATTTCGAAAATCGTTGTATTTCTTTAATATCATTTGGCAAGGTATTGAATAATTTACAGCCAATGTATTGAATACTTTTTTGGAATGTTGCGGTTTTATGAACCAGTGGCAATAAGTAATTATCCAGCCAGGTGTTGTAGCCATGACGTGTACGATTTGTAACATCACCCATGTTTTGGTACACAAAGCAAAGAGCTTCAAGTACATATATATCATAAAATGTTAAAAATTTATGCGTCTTAAACACAAGTCTCCACGGATCACGAGGTTTTAGACCGTATATTACGCGTAACGAAAACTCTTTCCGCTGTAGCGGATGTAGAGCACTCCATATTTAACTCTAGAATAATATATCGTCTTTAGAACACCTGTACTACAGCTTTGCCTCAGATGATATAGAGAGTAGTTGATTCGTCCTAGCTGTTTACAGATAAAGTCAACATGGCTCTTCCAGTTTAAATTGAAATCGAAAACTAAACCAAGTATTTTTGATCAGATTGCCAATTTTCTGTAATGTTAAGCGTATCACCCCGAGAACAAACCTGTTCCTGGAACGACACTATCAATATCAACAATGTTTGATAGTGTCGTTCCAGGAACAGGTTTGTTCTCGGGGTGATACGCTTAACATTACCTTTTTCCTTTGTGGTTTTTCTGCTGAGTATGGCAACTTAGTTGCCGAAATGCGTATTCAGAGTTCTTTACTCAACAAGGTGGTAAGGGGTATTTTTTAACTTAAAAAAAAGTTTTATCATTATTGATAATAAATTGATTTAATTTGGTCCAATTAGTGGCGCATATGAATACGCAATACGTCAGCGATATTAGTAGAGGTAACTGGAATGTTTATATCATCCGCATACAGAATGATATTGTTCGTGTTTAAGTATTGCGGAAGATCATTAATATATATTAAAAACAAACTTGGGCCTAAGACTGTCCCTTGCGGTATACCTATATCCAACTGCGTTGGTTTTGACTTTGTATTGACACAAGTAACCCATTGATAATTTTCTAAGCACCTCTTTGCAAGTCCTCTTACTCCATACCTGTCTAGCTTATGTAGTAATATCGAGTGGTTAACGCAATGAAATGCTCTAGGTAAGTCAATTGATAAATTTATACATTTATAAGAGTCGTTCAGGGAAGAATATGCTACTTGGACTATGTTATTAAGCGCAGTACTTCGATTCGGTAGAAAGCCAAGATGACTTGTGGTAAAAATATTATTAATTAAGAAATAGTCAATCAAATATTTTGTGACCTGTGGAGGTGAAATAATCAGGTAATATCTCCTTTCGCGAGAATCGCGATCTTTTATCATTATCTAATGACCATACGGCTTTTGTTTTATTTGCTGAGTTCATTATATATGGGGGCCAAAATCGAGGGGGTGCCTCATATTTTCGTTGGATTATGGTGAATTTACATCACTTGAATATCTTTATATACCTAGAACTAATATCAAACATTTCATTGAAATATATCCATTTGAATACAATGCGCAAATTCTGGACATCCATTTAATCTACACAGACACCTGCATTCAGTGGATTGTGCAACTGTGGGTCTGCTAGTCTTCTATTAAAATTACCCACATACATATTCTTAATTCACTTCTGGCAAAAATAGAATGATAAAGTATCCTATATAGGATCTGATTGTTCTCAATAATGCATTATAAATACATTACGTATAAACAGAAAAATATTTTCTCTAGAAATAATAAACTGCCAGATTGTTCAAGAAATTCAACACTTGAGGTGCTTTTACTAACGCATCTATGTACTGGGTAGAACTTACATAGATTTTTCATAGGAGTATATCTATATAATTATAGTGTGAATATTATTGCACATTGCTGTACTAAAACTTGTTAACGACGAGAGAACTTCTTAATGACTGCTTGTTATCTGCTGTTCAATTTATAATTTTCTGAAGTATTTCCGCCATTGCAATTGCAAGTGAGAGATATTTATACACCGCTATCTTAATATCTATGGATCAATGTGAGAAGTAAGGGTAACACTTATTTATATTTATCATCCATCCTTAATGATTAATAACTATAAAATAAGACTATTTGATTCGCAAAAGTGATTAGGTACAATATTATGTTCTTTTACGATTACAAAGCAATTCCCTCTTCTTATTAACCAGTCTTTTCTTTTTAGTAATATAGGGTTCGGTATTTTATTTATATAACTAGAATTGTCTCAGATATTCCTGCACTA
This sequence comes from Osmoderma eremita, assembly GCA_031763485.1. Taxonomy (NCBI): domain Eukaryota; kingdom Metazoa; phylum Arthropoda; class Insecta; order Coleoptera; family Scarabaeidae; genus Osmoderma; species Osmoderma eremita. The sequence goes on along the minus strand of JARFOC010000364.1, from coordinate 489,458 downwards.
TAGAGTTGATATTTCCATTTCGAAACACTTAGATCGATAATAGTGCAATGTGAATTAAGATCTATAGCAAATGATTACAAAGATCGTTTTATACAAGTGTTAATAAAGTCAGATATCGATTTTACGAAACTAAGTTCGAATGTTATTATTAATATAGCTGTCTTGTTCTAAAAGAATACGTAATAACAAATTCTAACGCTACAAAATTATCACCTGTGTGCTAAGTACATAATTCAGCTTAAATCGGATCAGATATGTTCGCAGTGTTAAAAATTCCAGTTATGCACAGTTTCCTAATTATAATATACTGTTACGTGGCCAAATTGTTCTTTATTTTTTTGTTGTAGAATTAAACCAGGTAACTGGAACAAATGTTAATGCTAATATCATGTACATAGATGCATAGATGTTAGCCAGTTTAAATTTTTTTTAAAAACAAGAAAATGCAAATGTAGGGAACTAAGAACAATAGTATTTGTTCGTCCTGCTTTTAAAAACTTGTATTCTGGGTTAAAAAGTCTTTGATTAGTTACTTAATCAGTTCCTCCATAATATATATAATAATAATACTCAGTTTATTGAACAAACTATAGATAAAGATAGCATAGACTATACAATTAAAACAACTATGATTTGCACAACCTCTGGAGAGAAATTCAAACAAATCTGGTTTTAAATTCTCTCCAGTAATAAGTAAAATTAATTAAGAAGATGTTAAATGCTTAATCTAAAAAACTAATTCCAGCACATACACAACCTTGTCCTCTTCAGTCTTCCCACATCTCTGTATATATTTCATATTGTTATCAAGCAGTGTCATACCTCATGAACAAATACGCAAACGTCCATAATTAGCCTTTCAAATCACTTCATGAGAAAGTGGAAAAAAATAAACAATAGCCGCCACAAAAGCACTCAATATTTAATACCTAAATTTGAGCTGGTGAGACACGGAACAAACAGAGCCACAAATAGTGAGTGTAGGTTTCACGACCATAAAACATTTTAGAAATGTATCCCGGGTGTTGTCGTATAACAGACTCACCCGGGAATTATAAAAAACGGTAGAAGTTATGGGAAAAACGTTTTACTCATTCAAAGTACATATAATAAGGTTTTTTTTCTGGTAGGTTTTAAAATTAGTTCGTCCAAGTATTGCCCTTGACAGCCGATGCATGTATGGAGCCGTTCTATTGAAGTTCCCTTCGACTCCCACCAGCATATCTGGAGGGATCCCGGTAATTTCCTCATGAAGAGCCCCCTTGAGTACCGGTACCTTCAGATGTACCTTAATGTAATATAAAATTGTAAGTAATTTCATGAATTTTGCTGTGTGGATACTGCATAAATTGTACCTGTACATATGGAGGTACATATATGTAATTTACTTTAGAGATAATATAGTTAAATATATAGTAACAGATATATGTATAACGAAAAATTTTTATAAAACCCAAAATAATAAAATAATGATAATAAATAAACAACGAACTGCGAACTACTAAGGATAATTTTACTAATATAGTTCATTCGAGTCTCAGCAAAGGTACGTGTCTTTGAACTAGGTCGTTCGCGAACTACCCATCTCTACTCGAGACCAATGTCGCACGACGGGATTATGGTTGCCATGACGTGGAAACGAGGACTCGTCGGGAAACAGAATATTTTTTATGAAGTATTCGTCTTCGTTAGCTCTTTCCACCACGGACGCACAAAACACCATTCTTGCAAAATTGTCCTTGGGAAAAATCTCATTGTACTTCTGAAGTTTATAACTTTTGTATTTGTTGCGTTTCAGAATACGTTCCACTGTACTTTTACTGACACCGGTTTCGTCTGCAATTTGCCGGCTAAAGCGAGGTTCGCCCATTTCAACCAACGAACAAATCCTTACTTTTTTCTCCTCCAGTTCGGGAGCTATTAGAGGGATGTGAGGCTGTTCGGCTATGTGTTGCCATTTACGGTAACTCCCGACCACACAGCCAATTTTCCTAAACGCTTTGACGCTTCTTTCAATCGTCGAATACGAAGGAATAGGAGATAAATGCAAGTATGCCAGATCGCGCTACGTACAACATACCTCGCACCCCGGTGAGAGCTGAGCATATGTGTAAGTTATACATATGCATCATGTTTTACAATGTGCTGCCATCCTTGTAACTTTGAACGGTGTATGTCACAATTGCGTCTTGTTTTAAGAAAATTGAAAGCAGAGATATTAAGATTGTAATAAAATTATCACATTATAATTCTGTTAAAAGAAAATGTATAAGATAGCACAAGCAAGTTTAAGAATATGCAAGGTACTAATATCTCCATATTCCTAGGAGATGATATGAATGACTTATCCATTTCGCTTATATCTCAAACACTTGAACTTACTATTTTGTAACCTACCTTTGTATTTATATAACTAATTAGGTAAACGTTATAAATAGCCGTGTAACTTTAAACAAATATATATCTACTTCCAAGATATTTTAGTATTTACACGAGGGTATCTTTGAATAAGAAAATTATAGGTAGGAAGGAGCTATGTACATTGTGGTATTGGATGTTTACAATCGCATGTAACTGTAAGCACCAGCATTCATTAAAGTTCTTTAAGCAAATTACAAGACAAAGCAATAGCCTCCTATGTAGTAATTTATAAATAAACAGCTTAACGGAAGATTTTAATTTATAACCCATAAATTCCGTACAATCGATAATTGTAAATGTATAACCATGAATTCAACTGTAAAATGCAAACGACCTTGTCAAGGGCTATAATTTAATGCCTTAAATTATATTTTCGTGACTGTTAATAAGTTATAGTTATTGCATAATGAAACATGCCGGCGTTTACTATGCACATGTAGACACAACCTCGTTCCTGTTTAAGAAACAATGCTAATATACACTTGTACGCATACATATACGAATACCATATAAATGTGAGAAAAACATTAATTATTTTGCACATATGAGAGGGACATTGCAAGAGATATACTGCAATTAATAGTTATTTATATTATGTTACCTATTATTATAAATATATTTGAGGATTTTAAACTTTCCCTTAAAATCTTCAAATATAAATTGTATATATAACCCTCCATTTGGGTAATCATCCTTGTTCTCAATGTTGTAATTGAAATGTAATAACGATAGTCTGCGATGGCTAATATTGTTGATGATTTATTACGTGGTATTAATAACAATCAAATTACTGTTTTGGTATCGTTGGACTATTCTAAAGCCTTCGATACCATCAATCACGCTCTTCTGCTCACCAGTTTAAATTATATTGGCTTTTCTCAGGATTCTGTAAACTTTTTCTCTTCTTACTTATCTAACAGATCACAACAGATTTCCTATGATGGTCAATTATCCTATTAACTCCCAGTTACTTCAGGTGTTCCTCAAGGCAGCATTCTAGGACCGTTACTTTATGTAGTGTACACTTCGAATATCATTAAATGTTTGCAATATTGTAATTAACACCTTTACTCGGATACATACAATTATATTATACCTTTAATCCCGAGGACACTAGACAAGCTATGTCATACATAAACAGTGACCTTCAATCACATGTAGCCATGTCCAAAAAGCATTGTCTTAATACAAATATAAATAGTAAAAAAAAACTTTTTGGTTTTTGGGCGTACAAAAACTCGAGCTGAGGTTTTGAAAGATATTGAAATTAAAATCAATAATGATGTTTCCGTAGTAATGGATTGTGTGCGTAATCTAGGGCTTTATCTTGATTCCAAACTTAGTTTTAAAGAACACGTTTCACATTTAATCAGTTAGGTTACAGCAATCTTAAAGTTTTGTACGGCAGCAAAGAGTGTTTGGATATATCTTTGCGAAAGACCTTATGTGAATCTTTAGTCCTCTCTAGACTTAACGTTTGTATGAGCGTTTATTATTATTGTTTAGACACTATTGATAGGCCTAGACTTCAGCGTTTGCAGAATTCTTGTCATTGCCTGCAATTCCCCCATGTCCCGGCACCCACACCAGCTTGACTGTATTGTGTTTCGCCAGGTTTTGAAGATCTTGCAGACAGTCCCATACCAGCCTGGAAGATATACGGTAATATGCCAATGCCTTTGAGGCAGCTTGACTGTCCGTGAGAATGTAGAGCGGTTGGCTTTGTGGCCCCTGCTACAAACACTCTCTAGCACAGATTTGTATTGCACAGATTTCAGTTTGGAGCACCGAGGGTTGCTTACCAAGGTGTACGCGTAGTCTTCGCTCCAGTTTTCCCTCGCATAACCCTGCCCTCGAATCTGTGCTCGTTTTCGATCCGTCTGTGTGCCAGATTCTGGTCTGCTGCGATATTCGTTTCAGCCTTTCTCTCCCTACCTCCCAATCTGTCGTGACTTCGAAGGCCTTATTGCAGGAGAGTTGCAAAAGCGCTTCGAAAAATGATATTGTACCAATTAATAGTCCTTGGAGTCTAAGTAAATTTACAGTTTTCAATCCGCGTTCATATTACCGTCATATCAAGTGTGCATCATAATTTTCTTTAATCTATTTAAAGAATTAAGAGAGCAGTTTTCAAATTTTCCAAAAAAATTTCCAGTATTAAATAAGCAATTGTACATAATCACAAGTTTTTTATGTTATACTAATTTCCTAAATATAATTACATGCTGTCTGAATTAAAACCTATTATATCATTTGAAAGACCAACCATTCAGGATTGCTTAAGATTTCAATACATAAATCACAACTCAATGCACCCAAACAATTAAAAATATTAATCATGAATGGATTAACAGCTGCAGTACTATTTACCATAATAATTTTCTTTCATTAAAACCAATGTAATCAGTAATGATATTATACTGTACAATAAATATATGTTAACTAGTCAGAAAAATTAAGAAGCACAATCGATATTACACTTCTTATATATGTGCATATACAATTATGGCATCTTAAAACGTATTGGATTTGTTTCATTCAATAAACAACTCATAGATCCATGTAACTTCTGACCTTTTATTCATGTGAAAACTAAAGCCGCGAAGAGTACAGTCAATATATTTTAATCTTGCACAATGTTATCGCCTCCAACTAACAGATGTCCACTCTAAATTTTGTAAACTATGCGCCCTTTGTTGAAAAGATATTTTCGCGTAGAATAATGTCCGATCCGTTTAAGTAGAACAAGAAAAGAAGATTTCTGCCAATAGATGGCACGTACGTTCAAAAAATTAAGTATATAAAAATATATTTAAA
>JARFOC010000364.1:467880-481529 GCA_031763485.1 Osmoderma eremita | reverse complement strand
CACTCTGAAACCCTGCCTGATAGAAAAATTCTGAAAACAGATACGAAATAAGTGTAAAAAGTACTACCAAGTTCACCACTTTACCTCGTGGGACAAAATAAATCTGAAATTTTGTAGACCAAGGAAACATGCGGCAGACAAGTAGAAAGAAGCCTACCTCAATTGGTTACATGTTCTTAAAAATTTCTCTGGAGAAACTAACATTCATTAATCCACCATTTTGGTGAAAATTTTTGAAACTGTATTATAGAAACTGATATTGCTGATCGAAGAACCATAAGCAAGAGATCGCCCAGGGACGGAAAGGTTTCAAGTGCAAGGCTAATATTAATGTATGGACAACAAATCAAAAAAGTTAGAATTGGAAGAGGAAGAATATTTCCGAAGAAAATTGGCACAAGATATGCGAAATGTGAAATAAATTACATTGCCTCACAACATTAAAAAAATAATCGTAAAGTTTGTCACATTATTTAGCACTTAACATAGATAGTAAAATAGTAACTATAGATAAGCAGGAAAGTAGAATGTCTCTGGATAGTTAAACCTATCTATCATATTAATAATCATTCATTTATCTTAATCTATAATATTTTTTCTTGTACTTGCCAATTTAAAACCCACACGAAGCCATAAGCATCTAGGTCCCCAGACACATTTATAATACGATTATGAAATAACGGAAACATAATGGCCTTTACAATTACATGTACATATGCGTTATACCCAGCCACCAATATTGTTCCCATTGCGAATATCTAGTTACACAATGTTATTTTGAGATAAAATTACGTTAATTAAAATTCCATTAACTTGTTCGCTGGCGCGGTGGTACATACGGCGACTCCATAATCTACAGGTGCTGATTGGAGCAGAAAAAATGTAAACCATGTAACCAGTTCCATGTTTCGCGAAACCCGTAATTTATTTCGGCAATGACAATGACACATAACAAACATCGTAAATCACAGTCGAAGGCCGCATATATTGTAACAGGTACGGCATATCCAGTTCAAAGTTGTTATAGATTTCCGAAAAATGTGGACCAACTCTATTCTCGTATAAATTACAGTAAATTATAATATCTGCACGGGAAGACATAAATAAAATTAATGTTGAAGTCTACATGTATTTAATCGTTAAGTTAACGTAAATTATATTATGTAATTGCTCGCAATTCATATTTTGTTGCAACAAATCATAAGAATACCTAGAAGAAATAGATATGTATTATTTTGTTTTATAAAATTAATTATAGTTTGACGTGTTGAAAGTAATTAATTAAAGTAGTATAAATGTTTATAAAAAATAACTAAATATGTGTCTCTCTACTATGATTCAATAGTATGTTTAAGTTGTTTAAGTCCTCATCAGTGCACGTGTTGTGTGATCTCAGAGGTATATTTATATATTTTTTAAATATATTTTTCATATACTTCATTTCTTGAACGTACGTGCCGTGCCGGCTATCGGCAGAAATCTTCTTTTTTGATTTATTTAGTCATTTGACGCCGATAAGATCACACGCTAACACGGATCTCAGCTGATCGGTAACTTAGTTACCGCTTTTGGGATTGTTCCATGAATCCTCGGCTGGGCGTTAGATGTCTCTGGGATTTTCCTTAAAGACATGTGCTAACGTTTGGTTAACAATACGAAATATTGAACGAGCAACAGGCATCCTCCGACGTGCACTGATGTGGACTAGGTGAGTCCGAAGCAGCTGTCTGTACGTGAGGAATGCCTGGAACTATACAATCAGACATGTTGTGTGAGGTATATTTATATATTTTCTATATACTATTATATATCTTTCTTAGATTAAAGCTATTGGGAATCACTTCTCTGGAACATCGACGATATCTGATCTCCCTAAAAGGTGGATACCGTTTGCTGCACAATCATGTGGATTGTCCGCAGTTACTATCTAAACTAAACTTAAAAGTTCCAACCTTTAATTCCCGATATACGAATTTATTTTATTTACCATTTCATGGCACCATGTACGGCCAATTTAATCCGATAGATAGAATCCTAGTGAATTTAAATTCCTTAACTGGGATTGACACGATATCACGTACAATGCTTTTCTTTCTTATATCAATAATATATTAATAGGATTGAGAACATCCGGAAGGGGATAGTAAATTTTGGTTTTATTTTTATTTAAGCTGAAGATTGATAAGAACCGGTATTGATATGATAACACTAATATGTTAAGCTTCAAACCACTTAAATACAAGGGATATTTTGGTTTCTTTAAAGATTTGGTTACCGTCTGCTACACGCTTATGACTGTCCACAACTTTTATTAAACGTCGATTTTGCAGTACCGTATGTCATTCTAATCTAAACACCTTGAGCGACATTGATTTGTTTGAGGTATCGCTTCCTTTTTTAATTTAATTTTTCGTGAAATGTATTATATAATCTTCAAGGTGTTTAAATTGTAGGATTAAGCCAGTCTTTTCTTGTTTCCATTTCTTTACTGTCGGTTTATTGTTGCATTGTGTCAATTTCTATCAATGGTACAGCTCAATGTGAGTATAAGTGGTATTTATTGTATTATGTTGGTTATACTTACTGATACTAGACTCTCATATATTCTTGAAATTTATTTAAGTTTCTTTTGTGTACTATTTGGAATATTCTATAAGTACAAATAAATAAATAAATTATCCCTAATGAAAACAAAAGTGATGAAATTATAACAAAGTTACTTTAAATACTGAGCTGATAGACAATATTGTTACAATTAAAATAAAAAGTGCAATAAATTAAATAATCGAAAAGGTTATAAACCTTCTAAAATAGAAATATGCCAAAAAAGGAAGGACGGAAAAGCATTGATAGTGCGAACGTCAACAAAAATACAACCCAAAACAATGAAATTTATGAAAAGGAGAGAATATTGTCCGATGTAGTAAAGAAATCTTCGAAACCTACAAATATAACAGAAACTGTTAGCAACGGCGTTCCCATACTTGGTATTTAGCGCAATGAGGAAGAAACTACTCAAGTCGATATGGTTACACCTGTTATGTCACGTCTTCAAAGGAAATCAAAAAAACACAACTGTTTTGGGAATGGTTAACGAAACTAGTTTAAAAGCAGTAGCTAAACATTCATGTTTGTATATATCGAAAGTCGTTAAACATACTTCAGCGACCGACATAGAGAAACCTAAAAGAAAGAAAATCATCAGAGGTTAAATGTGAGATTTATTAATCCTTTTCCCTGTAATAAATTGGAGAATCTTAAAAAGCCAAATAATAGGCTATTGGGTGTATATATATATCGTCTTTTTCCGGACGCGAAAGATACAACAAGAAACAGCGTAAAACAACAGACACAAAACAATTACACGGCGATTAACCAAAATATACCACAGTTTGGAGTACTCCATCAAAATATGCCTTGCAACCAAGATTGACGATATAAGTATTATTCTATTATTTTGGGTGGACTCTTTGATACAAATTTTTCGACATCTCCCCCTAACAGCACGAATTACTTGATTTGTTTGAGGCTTATAATTTACAGAAAACTATAGAAACTCTAACACGTATCTGTCACGCAACAGCAACAGGACTACGAAAAAAAAACAAAATAGACTCAGCAAAAGCAGTAAACGAAAGCAAACAGCTTCATTGTACCTTTATTTTTTACGGCACCCCATAAGAGAAAAACTGGAGGTGTAATGTCTGGCGATCTTGCTGGCCAGAGAATTGTACCTGCATTGCCAGTCCAGTTAGGAAAACGCTCCGAAAGATAATTACACACAGCTCGGCAATTATGAGCAGGTGTACCATTGTGCTGGAAATATTTTAAATTTCGATGAAATACCACTAAATTTCAAATACCACTAAATTTAAAATTTAGCTTTTTGTGTGGAAACTGCGCATTCGCTTGAAATTTCGCGTATAGATATTTTGGTTTGTAATTTACATACCATAAAACCCTTTCCTCGTCTTCCGGTTTAAATTTCTTTTTTGCAGTACATGGTTTACTAAAGGCTGCGTATATAATTAAAATATTTTCCAGAAAATAATCTCTTATCAGATTGCCTCCTTTCTATGCAGCTTTGGTGATACATTTCACTAGCTTCAAGGCTATTATTATCGATTGCATAATAACAAATAAAAGTTAAAGAAAAGTACCAAAAGGATTTATTTGATACTCATCTAACTTACTCAGCCTCTAAGTTTTGACAGCTACATGTGTTTCTTTGCCGTGTTTCTTAGTCTAAGCCTACTTATGAATTAATAGAAATAATAATTCTTTATGTCACTACATTACTTTGTTTGCATTATAGTAAGTATGTCACTACAAATCAAAATCTAAAAGAGATAGCTATACCAAATGTTATATCAATGAAATCGAAAAAATAAGCATTTAAATGATACCACGGCCACCTACGATTTCCATTAAAAAAATACAATTTTGTATTATATCTCCGAAATAAAGAGTGCCATGGATTTTTAAATCACATTATTATATTCTACATAAATATTAAATATTTTATAGTTAGGGGTTGTGAACATATTTGATGTTGAAGTTTTTGGAAGCTTTCAATTTTTCTTGAATATCTTACAAACCTCGCACTGAATAACAAATGTTACACTAGCATCAACTATTACTCTATTTCCTGAGAAACTTAGTCCATTTAACCCATTCTGTATCTTTAATATCAAGAAAGTTACCCATATACGGAGATAGAAAATGGGCAGCCCTTATATATAATATACAAAAGAAAAAAAAATGATAGAGCAACATAATGTCTTATATTCGGGAACGAATATTAACGCATTATGGACCGGGCTGTTTGCGCGAAAATAAATGCGTGTAGCCGGCATATTTCAAGGTTTTCGAATACGTTGGATCGCTATGTAACATACGTTTAGATATTTATACCTGCAGACGTTAATGTGTTAAGAAAAATATCAACGCAATGTTGTGGGTTTTTTCGCTCGTCTAAAGATTTCGGAATTTTATCAGAACACGTACAATTTTGATCAATGTCGAAATCTGGAAGCAGGTGCAGGGAATATTGAATCACAGTCGAATCTAACTTCACAGCTGTTGTTAAAAATCCCCTCAGCCATGTCCAAAGCACACGAACAGGTTGTGTGTATCCACTCCATCCGTTTACGTACAGTACATATTGTAGTAGTAATAACGACAACAGTAAAATACGCACATGATTCCTCGATAGTAGACGCGAGGTAGGAGACTCGATGCATGTTAAACTACCCCAACCGGAACTATGGTCACTAAGCAGCGCCAGCTAAACATTTTAATTCAAACGAAACGCTCCGTACGTCCGTATAGCCGACGCGATTGTTGTCATCATACGTTGAAAAAAAACGGTGTGGATAGAGGATGCGACGATTACGTGGAGACAAAACATAAAAGAAACACGGTTTTTAAGTGAGGAAAGACCCGTTTCCGGCAAATTAACGTTTATGAACTTGACGTAAACTGATAAAGCCCTCATACGTTCGAAGGTATGTATGTGCACAGAAAAAAAAACGATACGAAGCTCTTGGATATCGTAGTTACATTAACCTTTTCGCCAAATGTAAAGTGTGTGTTGCGTGAGTCATAGGTAATACCTACGCAAAACCATAAAAAGACTACTAAAAGTATTAATTATTTAAAACGAATATAAAGCTTTATTAATCAGTTAATTAACACCTAACATAAAAATATTTTTAACAGTTTTCAATGGTTTACATATGATAAAACAGCACCATGATTATTTAGCTGGATTCTTTTTCAGCAATTCAGCTAAGAGAAAGAGAGAGAGTTAGCTACTTACATTAGTGGTCTAAATCAGCGGACCACTAAACAGAATCCTTTTTCTACACATGCATTATATTGTATAGGTTATAGAAAAATTATAATAACGATCCTTTCGTTTTTGTTCATGCTCACATTTTGTTACCAATTTCAATAGGTTTACATGTTACACTGTTCAACAAAATTTCAGATTTACTTTGTCCCACGAGGTAAAGTGGGTGAACCTGGTAGTACATTTTACACTTATTTCATATCTGTTTTCAGATATTTTCTGTCGGACAGGGTTCTGGAGTGACAAAGCAATGAAATTCTGTGAATGTATATATTATAATATGTGTATAAATCATGAAAAAATAATATATTTACTTGGAAATGTGCTGCTGTATGACTGTCGGTTGTACTTTGCATCATAAACATCTCTCTTCAGCGTCCAGTCATAGTCTGCAAACATAGCAGGGCTCCATTTGCCTTGGTATAATCAGCACTTTCATCGTCGCTTAGTGTCATGTTTTGTGGAGGTTTAGGCACAGGTAATTCCGGACTGTAAGGTACTGGTCTCAGTGCAGATGGAATATTAGGACATTTTACAGTATGTTTGGAGTCATACCACTTATATTTGTTAGACAAAAATAGCAATCGGTAATATGATCTGATGGTTCCCTCCAAATTATAGGAATAGCAAAAAGCATATGTCGTTTATCTTTTGCCCAGCCTGTAAGAAGTCTGACTCACGTAACAGCTTTTTGTCTTCATCACCTACTTTACGCTTGAAATATTGCTCATAGCACTATTTAAAGAGAGGTGTGAAAGACCGTTTTTGATATTCAAATGTCAATTCGGGGCAAATGTAGCAAAAAGAGTTCGGGTGGTTTACACACTTTCTTGGCATTTTTACAGGTGATAAAATGCACGCGGTTTCACTGCAATAGCTTGAACGCACCACAACGCAACACTCTTTAAAACGTTAACAACGTCAGCGTATTTGTTCATTCGCCGAGCTCTAGCCGACAACTGAAATAATAAGAGATGCTATCCAGGAATTGGAAATGCAGGTCTTAACACGTCAAGGCATGTTCAAACATTAACCATTGCATGCTGCTTGTTCAATTCCGAGCTCTAGCCGACAACTGAAATAACGTCAAGACATGTTCTCTTATACTACATATCCATGCATGAATATTTTAGGTGGATAAGCGAATTTCCTGGAACATAAAAACTAAGGGTGATGGAGAAATTCTGAAAACATAATTGCTTTCAGCATGCAAAAGTACATGGGAATCAGGCATTTTTGTGCTTGGGACAAAAATCTTGTTAACCAGTGTAATTGTTGATGAAGAAAAAAATTATTAGTGTGGCAGAATATAATAAAATATTAATAGAATTATTGCCTAAATAAGATACGGATCACTTACTTTGCATATTAAATAAGCATCTACCAGATTTTTGCCAATACAATTGTCCACTATTAAATCAACACAAGGAAGATAAAAGCTTGAGAACAAAATGGCATTTATTGCAGGAATTGAAAGTTGAACTGAGATATAAAAATGTAATAAGCATTTTTTTTGCCTATAAATGTTAACGTAAACATTCCTTTCTCTTTGTGCCGCTTTACCGTTGTTAATACAGCTGCAATCATGCTGTGTTATAACAGAGCAAATACATACAACTGTATTCCAGGTTTATAATATCCGTATTAGCAACATATCTGCATTCTATCCTTTAATTAATAAAGTAGTGAGCGGTGCAAATTGAGGCAGATACCATTGTGCAGGTTTAGTACTTTAAAAAATATCTTTTCAAATTTAGTGGTTCAAATTATCAATAAATATCAGCTTCCATTATTTCTAAACGGAGATAATTGGTTATTGACAACTTTCGTTATATAATTATTATACCTATATCCGGTATGTTTTATAGTCGCTTTCAAAGCTTCCTGAATGTTTAATTCTATTTAAATTACTTTCTAATATAGATACCTAAATACCAATAGGATCAAATACAGCCGATGAATCAATGAACGCTAACAGCAATTGCAAATATCTGCGTAAAGAATACCACAGAGAAAGTAAATGTGGAAGCATTTAAATGGCAACTATTTAATATTAAAGGATTAATATCAAAATACTTAACATCTCTAATGTAACAAGCTTAAATAAATAATAAATGTGCTCCCTCTAGTATAAATGACCTAACACATTTAGGTGCACCGCTCTTCATTGTTTTAAATAGGAAATAGTAATCTAGCAATAAATAGAGTCGTATAAAATTAAAAAGCTGAATAGTCACATAAATAATACCCTCGAGAACACCTCCATAAAATCGTGATTATGTTCGGTCAATAAACCCTTATCTTTAAATTTGTCCATCTTTCCAGTTGTATCGAATCTCCAAGCTGTATATGTTTACAGCAGAAAACATTTTACACGGAAGTTTGTAACTTGGCAGACTCCTTTACTTCCAGTTTAGTGGTTCTAATCTTATTTGTCCTTCTGCAATAAATATACGAATAAGTGGCGAATCATACAAATCGAAGAAAGGGTTGGAGCACGATACATTTAAACACAACGAGAGTAGTTAAGGTATTTATAAATTCTAATCGAAATATTGTCAAAACTCGTAGTTTACGAAGGATGTCCGGTTACTAAGGTACATTTGTGAATTACAGACAGTCTACTTTAATTGTAGCAATCAAACATACACTAAGTAACAGCGTGAACTGTTAACTACTTTTCAACATAATCACCGTCAATGTTAGGGCACTTATCCCAGAGAGGTACAAGCTTCTGTAAACCCTCTTCATAAAAGGCGCAATCCAAATTTGTAAAAACTGCCGTACTTCCTCTTGAACTTCGTCGTCGTCTTCAAACCTTTTACCCGACAAATGAGCTTTCAACGGCCCAAACAAATGAAAATCAGAAGGAGCCAGGTCTGGACTCATCCGTTTTCGTTGTTGATGGCTTTTTCGCACACCTTCGGGATCATCGTTCAGAGCTGTGCGTTCATTTTTGAACTGTTTCCACCAAACACTAACTTGCTTTCTACTCACAACGCCTTCTCCGTAAGTCTTCAGTATTTTCTTATGAATTTCGGTAGGTGTTGCATTATTTGCATGCAAAAAACGACTGACCGCTCGCACTTCAAACTTGGAGTATGTTTCGATCGGAACTGACATTGTGCGACTGTCACTGCACACATTGTACTGAACCTAAGGTAGTGACAATAGGCACCTAAGCAGTACACATGCACACCTAAAATAGGTGCAAGTTTCAACCTGATCGGAGCAAAGTAGGCCATGTGTCGCGCAAACGTACCTTAGTAACCGGACATCCCTCGTATATAGTAACCTAATTTCAAAATTCCATTCATAACCATCAGTAAGATTTCAATATACGTAATTTAATTTCCACATATGTCATAAATTTAAATCATCAAATTTCTTATTGTCTTATTATTATTTTTCGAAAAGTTGAATCAAACTGATGTAACAATCGAACTCAATTCTTATAACAATAAATTAAAAATCACATGCGTAGTTGTCTTACATTCTGATATTAACATATTTGAGGTTAGTGTTATTTAATTCTTCTCGTAATTTTGGAGATTCGTGTGTATTTGTGCTTGAAAAAGAATTCCAGAACCCAATTGGATATGTTCATTTGTAAATATCTTCAAATCGTTGATGGAGAACATCCAAGTGCTGACAATAGGTAAGCAAGTCCTCATTATTTTTTCTATTGTTCACAAATTTGGAAACTGACTGAATGTCGTTCGTACAGAAGAAGTTTCGCAACAAACGCAGAAATAATCGTTTTTATTAAATTCAGCTCGCATTGCCTTGAAGTTGTAGATATTTCATTAAATTTGTTAAACATGTCAAATACGCAGGTCGATTTTCGAATCAATCAAGTTGGTTGGTAAACCACCATCTTTATTTTCTATAAACTCTAGCATGCAGGTAGAGAGGTTATAAAAGAGATTCCAACATACGTCTATTGATAGCCAACAAACTTCTATATGAAGCAGTAGGCTATTGAATTCTGCATCTTCACACATTCTTGCTGAAACTCACCTAAGCTGGACTCACTGACAATGCGCCTCGCACAAACAGTTTTTCTAAACTTTCTTATCTTCCCTTCCTTTTTTATGCTTTTACCGCCCCCTTATTTTTACTAAACGACCTCCAAATGCACCGGAGGCTACTATCACTCTCTTAATTGTTCCACCGCCCCTGGGATTCCCTTTTGGGGAGCAGTGTTCTAATTTATAAAATTCAGGGTTAAAAACTGTTGGTTTATTAAACTTTTCATTTAGTGTTGTCACTTCACCGGGAACCATTTGTATTTAGGGAACATATCCCCTACCCAATGAACAGAATCCATCGTAAGTTGAGGTATTATTGAAGAAAGCTGTAAATGATCAAACAGCACAGAAGTGGTTCAAAAATTTTTCTTCTGGAGATATCAGCTTGACCGATGAAGCACGCTCTAGGAGACCAAATATCATTAACAACGAGGATATTCAACAGGTTGTGGAGGGAAATTCCAGTGTAACGCACCTAGAGCTTGTAGTAAGGTACAATGTGAGTGATGAAACCATTTGTTTGCACCTTCATCAGCTAGGAAGGAAGTGGCCGTTAAGCAAATGGGTCCCACATGAATTGTCAAGTAGGAAATTAAGTCGTCTTACCATTTGTTCGACAAATATTTTACGCAACGGTAATAAAGTAATTCTTGATCGGTTGTTAACCTGCGACAAAAAGTGGAAATTGTACTCAAATTCTAAGCGTTGGTATCATTGGTTATCGCCTACTGATTCGGTACCACGCGCTTCCAAAGCTTCCTTGCACCCAAACAAGATTTTATTGTGTGTTAGGTGGACAACATAAGGAATTGTACATTATGAGTTTTTGGAAAGGGGTCAAATCATCACAGCTAACTTGTATTGTGAACAGCTTCAGCGAGTACAAGCAACACTCATCCAAAAGCAGCCTTCTCTGATCAATCGCTCACAATATTTGTTCCAATTAGTTTCCTAGAAGTTTTCTCTTGCATCACTTTAATAACTGATTCATTGTTTATAGAATCCATTTAATCCTTCTATACAATAATTTGACTCCTTAAAAGTTAATCCACTGTGCAAATCTAATTTATTTAAAAATAAATTATTTAAAAACGAATATTTTCATGGCTTGCAAGGAAGGTTTTGAACCACGTAACTTCTCTCCGTAGCACTACATAGATTATGGAAAAAATAGATTTGTGATCAGCAAATGAAAAGCAACCTTAAAACCATCTAGGTATCTGGCATAATTCTATCGAAATTTTGAAAAAATTAAGGTTTTGTAAAAATAACTATGAACATTTTTACAAGTTTTATTAAATCATATTTTTACTTCCTCTAGTAATGAAAATATGTACATTCCCAGTTAATAATAATATAGAACACTTCCATCGAGTGCATAATTCGAAAAGCCTTTTATGGAAAAGCAAGCATATAATTGCACATACACACGTTTATAGCATTGAATGCTTTGCGTTCATATAAATTCATTAGGAAAATTGTGTCAGATTCGATTCTATAACATATATACTTACATCCGCTGAATAACTCCAACAGGATGTAAGTACAGAGTCAGTGTAATTTTAAATTACTCCTCATGACAGTTTTATTAATGCAGTTACATTCTCAACATTATGTTTATAATAAAACGCGTAACCTCAGTGCCCATTACCCATGCACTTCTTCGACTAGAGATACTTTACCACCATTATAAAGTATGTTTTATTGCTCTGATGCAGCCTTTAAGTGAATCTTATCCAATAACGAATTCACAACATCCCATTACGATATTTGAAAGTATATCAAGGCACTTTACCTACTATATACGATCACATAACTCAACTACTGCCGCATACTCGTTGCGAATACGTACTATTAAGGCCGTTCACTATGAAAAGTGAATCGGTTTTGTTTTGTCGGGATGAATATATTCTGATATACTGTATTACAAGTGTGGTATCTCTATATATCCTTTCCACCTTACTTTCATACCAAAGCATAGCTGCTCCTATCAGATTTCTCTTAGAACAAGACTAAAATTTAATCAATCTATGAAGTATCAATTTTACTTTCACATATCAAAGATATTATATATCCTATAGAAGCTAAAATTTAATTCAGAGGTAACTACCATTATTGTGCATGATTGGTTTTTTTTATATACCAGCGTTTATATATTTCGTAATATAGGTACTATACGCCAATGTATGTTGTAGATAGATTGTAGACTCATCCTGACTTGACTTTTACTTTGATCTACTACTACCCATTCTAACACAGTCTAGTTACGGCACAATTTAAATCATAAAAAATGAGGATATCGGAGGCCAACTGTTATTGCCAAAGTCACGCCGACAAATCTTAAGTGCAATTATAATCATAAACACCTATCCAATTCACACAATTTATTTTCCTCCGTAAGAAAATGAAACTTTCTTACATCAATTGATGCGAGCTAAGCTCACGTTTGTTTTTAAACGTCTTTCTAAGTTTGTTCTCTCAAATTAGCCGGTTACCAACCTACCTACCCTCAGAAACCTGGCACACTACAAAAGAATATGCCGTACACCACGTGTTTATCCTGAAAAGTCCTATTACATAAGTGGAGTTGCTCAATTTGCGCCAACAGCCAGTGGCGGGCCCATAAAGTAAGTAAGCAACTCTATACCTACTTACATAACTCATGAAATATTTCCAATCGAGAAACGAAATTGTAGGGATTAGGTACGAGATATACAAGTGCAAATTCACAATTCAAATGACGGCCTGTATATATACATACACGACATCAGCAGTTTGACTATCAAGATTTTGCCAGTCCACAGAATTATGGAGCATACCCATCCTTTTTTATTTTATACGTATTTGTACTATCCTTTTCTATAACGGGGATTGTTGCCATTGTTGATTGATTGTTGGTGGCTCTTGGTATTATTCACTGTTTCTGTCATTTGTCAATTTCGGTTCATTCTTCTGTGTCACTTGTATTCTCCCAGTTTTTCTTGTCTTCTATTACGTATTTATCTTCGATTTTCTGGAAATAGTATCACAACAAAAAACTAGTACAATAAATACGTACTCGATGAAGGAGCCGCTGAACAGGGACAGACAGTTCTGGGATTACCACCTTAAATCCCATTCAACTGGTATGGGCACAGGTCAAGGGTTATATCAGACACAATAATACAAGATTTAAAGCTCAATATATGTCTGTGTTTATTCAGCAAGGATAGGAGAATGTTTCAGTATAGAATTGGCAAAATGACATTGAACATGTTATGAAAAGTAAGACAATGAGTACTTAGCATATTGCTTTTATTTTACCTATATCATCAATACATATCAATTGATACTTATCAATGTTAGATGAAGAAAAATGTGGTAATTGAAGGAGATGCAAGTTGAACCCAAAGAATTTATTATTGAGTTAACATCGGCGTCATCATCTTCATCAGATTCATGGTCTTCCGATAGTACTTACTTTGACAAATTTATTATAGAAATGAATTTAAATTTGTTGTAAGTATACTTGTGTAAATGTTTGTAAATTTATAACGTGTAAATCCATATATGTGGTTCTGTAAATAAATACAATATCACATGTGATTAATAGCAATAATAGGGAGTAAAATAATTCATTTGTGATGTGTGTATTTTGATGTTTCCTTGTGTTTTCTTTAAGGTTAGGTATGCCTGTGGTATAATAATCAAGGGTGCGTTCGCGTTTACAATCAGACCGATCGGATGTGTTATTCGCGTTCGTATATAAGGTCGATTTGATCTGT
>JARFOC010000364.1:445671-460933 GCA_031763485.1 Osmoderma eremita | reverse complement strand
ACTCATAGAAATCCGTTCCGTTCGTTATTACAGTCTAACCTTGGTGACGTCACATGAATCTAGTCTAATCCATGGATCTTAAACACGAACGCACCCCAAAAGTATTCTATCGATGTTCGTATAAGAACACAATTGAACATAACCCATAAATACAAATCTTTCCACGATAAATTCACAGATTGACAATTATAACTTGGCAACATAAAATTTACTGTAATGTTCAGAGCGACAACATATAGAAACTTAATTACCTGAATAGATTAGGCAACTGGGGTACAATCTCCATAAGAGCAATACTCCCTTCAAAACTTGAACTGCACTATACCATCGTTTTGTCTGTGTGTTGTCGTGGTGCAATTATCGAATTCGACTGCAGCCTAACGACCGTTTTGTCGCTGAGGTGTCGTTGTGCAGTGGTCGAATTTCACTGCAGCATAGCTACAGCTTTAGAAAAATACAAATGTCTGTTCTTTGGAAAGACCATATAATTTTGTGTTGAAATATGTATAGTAGGCGTGGTAAGAAAATTCAAGAAAATGCTGCACTAACAATTCGTTATACAAATAACGGTTCCCGTGAAGAAAACATGCAAAAGAAGCACAGGTGTCTAAAGTAGTAGGAGACTGAGGCTTAAAATAGTAAAACTTAAACAAACAAAAAAACAGAAAGAAAACATCCTGATTATCTTAGGGTGGTAAGCCCGGTAAGGGTGTTTTTTGCTTCAGTTTTACTAAATGCAGATGTTGCAACTGTGAAAATCATGACCTGCTCAACTTATTAAATACCAATAGCATCTTGTGCTGCAGCAGTAAGTAGGTCAGTACCTATTTATAAACGAAACGACACAGTCCAAGTTTTTGGAATTCTGCGTAGTTACCATATCTTTCTTGTCATTTGAATTTTAGTGTTTCATAGCAATTTTTCAGTTTGGTGTTTAGATTTTTTTTGCTTTGGCAAAGTTGATTTTTAATTATTGGTGTCTATTTCTTCACTTGTATAACTTTATAACAGCATGCAAAGTAGTAGCAGCGAGACAGGTCAGAGGAGATCCGAAAATGGTCGTCAAAGCTGTCTTCTTAATTGTAAGGCATCGTTGTAAACTTGGTTAATGTTAATGATTTTTGTATTGCCTGTGTTGATCTTCGAATATGGCTGATGAGGAGGTGCAATCACCGACCGATCGATCTTCCAACACACGGCAATGTGGCAAATGTGAGTTGATTAACGCCAATGTCAAAATGAGACACAACTGCACACATGATTTAAATGTATTTATTAGTGTTGTTAGTACGGTTCGATGTATTATATCAGATTGACGTAACTAGACAACTTTTGAAAAATAATATGACAAGTAAGAAATTTAATAAATCGATATTAATTAATATTTTGACATATATGAAAATTAAATTACGAATATCAAAATTCTAGTGATAATTATTAAGAAAAATTTTGCATACTATTGCAATATTATATTTGAATTCGTAGCTAAGCTACCCCTGTATTTTGTATACAATGTGTTCCACCCTGTTCCTGTAAGGCCTTTCTTCACATCTGTCTTCCTAACTTCAAATATCCGGTTTTTCTCCATTCCCCTTAGACAATTTATCGCTTTACTTGAAAGAATTACTTAAGGGTTTACCATTTCTGACTCGACGTTATTTTAATTTATACATTTTTTTATCGTCTAGCAACGCACCGATTGCTTCGTCACTAAATAATTTTTGTAGATGATAGCTCTTGCCTTGTACAACAGAGATGCAAATCCAAGCCTGCACCTTTTTCCCTACCAGAACTACAGATTGCTGTCTCTTCTTCTTCAATGCCAACATCGCCTCTGGACACTTTCCTTGTGTTTGTTGATTTGTCTGGTATTTTCCATGTAACCATGATGTTCATTTGTAAAAGCCTCCCAAACTTATTTTTATATAGTGTAGTGTTATTCGTGAGAATGTGTTATGATCTGCAATGTATTTAAAAATAAAATATTCTTTTATCTAGTAGTCTCGTTATCTGTCACCGGCTGGAATATTATTTATTCCTCAAAAGTATAGAGTCCTACCTTACCGACTCAGAGGGAGATATGGGAATTTATCAATTTAGTATACAAGCATGAATACAACTTCTGCTTCTTCTTCCGAAACACCCAATATAACAACTTCTATCCTTTCCGTTTCACCCTTTCCAATAACATACTACTTAGAAGTTATTAAAATACTTTTATATAATCTTTTGCAGATTTTTTCCAAATGAGGTGCTGACATAGTCGAAAACAATACACGTACCAAATTCGGTTTATTGTCTCATATTTTTTCTCATGGAAGTTAAATGTGCGCAGTGCTTATACAAAATGACGCTTCTGTGCGAACAACAGATTGCAGCATTCACTTTCGTTTGTAATTATAATTTTTCTCATCATGAATATGACTGAGTGTTGCATACAAATTTAAGAAACAGTTAGTAATTTTAATTAAAATTAACGGAAATACATACTACATTTAGAAGAATCGTTGATTAAAACAAACAAGCTGATTAATTATTTTTTAAGTTATAGTAAAATAATAACACTTTGTTATTCCACTGGTGGAGAGCATATTTTCCATAGGATTTACCTTGGCCAGAGACAGTATGTCACTTTGTAGTTTCTACTGGGAATGGCAACTTTGATGCTGAAATACGTATTTACTCATTTAAGGGGTAACGGTATTTTGATTTAGTTCTACTAAGACATTATACTGGATTTTATGACAAAAAAAATCTGGGTTTTGCTATACGAATTATTATCTAATTTAGACTAAAGTAATATTTAAAGCAAGAACGTCAATTTTGCAGTTATCCGGAAAATAGATTATTTTCTGTGTAAAGAACTCTGTAAAAGAAGTTGTTGGCAAAACTGGTGATACACACATGTAATGCTAAAATGCGTACTTTTAAATTGGCTTACAAAATAGGTGCTTCGGTTATTTTAACTCAAGGGCTACGAAAGGTTATATTGAATGTCAGATATTACTTTTTTGTTAAAGAAAATCATATCAAGTTTAGTGATCGCAGGCAACTTACAGGTTACCTTAAAAGGCCGGTTGTCAACCTTATATGTATGTGAATACGTACTTGTTTACATTTAATTTCTTTATGCGGCGAAATCATTAAAGAATTTAGATCAATGAATTCACCGTTTTGCTGCTGTTATTACCGTCATTAGTAATAATTTGCCATACTTTCAAAAGTAGTTATCAACAATTTAAACAACTAAACTTGCAAAATTATGCAAACGATAAATACTAAAACCAGCATTTATTAGTCTAATAAAACCAATTTGCTTTTAGGGCAACAGAAGGTTTCATAAACAAAATTACATAAAAATGAATCATACTGTTTTAAAGTAAGAGACCTATATTCTTTTCTTATTGGATCTTAGCTGTAACATATTTTTTATATCCTATAAAAACTCGAATTACACCCACTTTAAAATTATGCTCATATAAGTGGCGTCATAAATATACCTCAGGAATTCTTGTGCCCGGTGTTGGTCGGAAGCTGTGTATAAAAATAGAGAAAAAGAGACTGGCGCGCAATGCTTTCTGTAATACTATAAATCACAATTTTGTATTTCGTGGATAAATCGAGGTAAGTATAATTTATGAGATTACTCCACGGATTCAAGTAGACCATGCTGACAATATAGCAAGAAATATTAAAGCCAATTACATTTAAATAGAGCGTATCTACACCGTATCTTGCGAATATGTACACCTGTTCGTCAACTAAAAATATATACTTATAATAAAACGAAATACTATAAAATCATGAAACCAAGGTAACTACTGCCATTGCTCTACAGTAGTCACTACACTTTTAAACCATATGTTATCCTATTATGACACGACTAAATTAAAACGAAAGGAAGAACTCAAGCAGTAATAACTTCTATTGAGAGAATCTCAACATATAGATTTCCATATGTTCTGTAAACAAAAATAGAAGCGAGACATACGTGACTTATATGTAAGGTAATGAAGATATCTAAATTTAACCACATTCCATTCATTTAAAAGAAAATAGTCATAGAAGTCAATATTGAACATGTTACTTCAGTATATTTTATATTCCCTTCATCTACCTCCAGTAGTAACATCTAATAGGTTTCACAAAATAGCCCATCTTTTCTTGCATCATACTTCATTACAAAACTATATTTATTGCCGAGCTAAAGATATACACTATATGGCACTATGCACAATATTATCTTTTGTTTCTCAAACATTTACCGATTCTAGCAGAATTCTTTTGTGCTCTTTTCTAACACCCCCATTTTTGCCCATATTTTTTTTAAATTGTATACACTTAGGTACCTACTTCTTAATCCTTAATCCACAATTTTAATGAAATACTATTCTTTTCATATAATGGCTTAAAATAAATTTAAAATAAAAAATACCCTCACCACCTTGTTGAGTAAAGAACTCTGAATACGTATTTCGCCAACTAAATTGCCATCCTCAGCAGAAAACCACAAATGAAAATAATGTCAGACGCAGCACTTTTGGGAGAAATGCACCTCAGAGAACACCACTAATAACATTAATTTCGCGCTCATAACCTATGTCTTAATGGTCTTAATATACTACTTAATCGTTGAATATCGTGCAACGATGGGGAACGATCGGCTTACTAATAATCTATTAATTGTCTACGGGGCGAGTAAAAATTAATTATAATGAGTAAATATTGTAACAATGGACGACAAGCAACGGTTGATACATTTCGGATTATGAAAATACCAAACAGATACAAATACAACGATGTAATTAGTATATTCCCCATAAAGATGCATTAACTAGATCAATAACCTCACAATTAAGAATCTTGCGTTCGTTCTAAATTTGTATACACTTGCCATACAATTTATTCTAGGGGATCCTTTGAATATAAATACTATTATCTCTATTGTTACAATGAAAGACAGGCAATAAGTAATATATTTTGGATTATAAATGTGGTCCTTATGTAGGTGCAATTAAATAAAAACCCACTTCCAAAAATAATTGCTCATGCAAATCAGTTCTTAAGAATTGTCCAGAATTAGTAACCTCTGCCCTTAAATTTAGATTAAATGTGTGGAATCCAGTGATACCGAGAATGTATTCTCTACCCAAAATTCACAAACCAGGTAACTCGATTAGACCAATCGTGTCTGGTATTAACTCACCGACTTACTTGGTGTCGAAATGGTTGGTAAATGAATTTAAAAACTTACCCGTCAAACAAGAGAACTGTTCAGTAGAAAATTTACTCGAGTTTATAAACAAAATCAAAAATCATAGATTAAAAGTCGGTGAGGTTTTAGTTTCATTTGATGTTAGTTCATTATTTCCTTCGGTACCGATTCCAGAAACCCTAAAATATTTGGAAGGCTATTAGCAAAAAATAAGCGGGACAGGAAAAAAGCTGATGAATACATCAAGTTGACCAGGCTGGTGCAGAACTATGCATGGCATAGCAATGAGTAATAGTTTATCCCCATTTATAGCCAATTTATTTATGAGTAATTTTGAAGTTGAATTTAAAAAGAAAATAATAATGAACTTCCATTTTTAGATACCCTAGTAATTAGAAATAAGGATAGAAATCAACATTTACCCGAAGAAACTACATTGGGTTTCTTCAGATTTATAACAGCAGATTCAAATCATTGTTTTCAACACAAAGTAGCTAGCTTTAATTTGCTAGTTCATCTTTTGTTAAGTTTTCCACTGATAAAGGATAGATATAAAACAGAGTTAAATTACATCAAAAAAATCGCTAAATACAATGATTTTTCGAAGGATTTGATAAACAATGTAGTGAAAAATCATAAATACAAACTGTTGACTAAAAACTGTACAACTCTGACACCTCAAAGTTTCCAAGACAGTCAATTTGTGAAACTGCCATTTCATAAATCAACTAAAAAACTATCAAAAATGTTCAAAGACCATAATTTACGTATTGCGTACAAAACAAATAATTCTTTAAAGAACCTTTTAAGAAATCCCAAAGATAAAATTGAGGTAAATCAGAAATCAGGAATTTATGAAATAGATTGTAAAGAATGTAGTGTAAAATATATTCGGCTAACAAGGCGACCAATTTTAACGCGTTTTAAGGAGCACACAGCTCATTTTAGAGAAAGTAGACCAGAAAAGTCTAGCGTTACCCAGCATAACACAGAAACAGGTCACGGCATTTCAACAGAAAAGCTTGGGTTAGTGAGACTAGTCCTTAATCTTAGTAATCTTTGATAGTTATGCGAGTATTTGTATTCATAAAATTAAGAACAGTTTATACGAAGTCTTCGAATAAATAGTATGGTAGATTTAACAAATCCAGGGTGAGTGTAATACTCTTAATAGGGGTGTTAGTGATTCATCGTTGTGTTTGTTTATGCCTGTTATATTCATAATCCAGAATATATTGCTTATTGCTTGTCTTTCATTGTAACAATAGATATAGTAGTATTTATATTCATAGGATCCCTTAGAATAAATTATATGCAACTGTATACAAATTTAGAACGAATGCAAGATTCTTAATTGCACATAATTGATTTAAGGAATGCATCTTTATGGGTAATACACTAATCGTTGTATTTGTATATATTTGGTATTTTCATAATCGTAAATACATTAACCGTTGCTTGTTGTTCATTGTTACAATATTTACTCATTGTAATTAATTTTTACCGGCCCCCAGACAATTAACAGATCATTAGTAAGCCGATCGTTCTAGGATGTTTAAGGATTATTAAGACATAGGTTATGAGGGCGAAATTAATGTTATTAGTGGGGTTCTGTGAGGTGCACTTCTCCCAGAGTCTGACATTATTTTCCTTTGTGGTTTTCTGCTGAGGATAGCAACTTAGTTGTCGATATACGTATTCAGAGTTCTTTACTCAACAAGGTGAGGGTATTTTTATTTTAAATTTCATATCAAATTCGAACGTCAAAAAATTTGAAGTCGAATTGTTAAATCACAATAAACAGAAGGGACAATTTTGTCGATTCCTTTGATATTCCGAGATCCGAATTTCCCTTTTCAAACTGGGTTGGAATATAGGAGGTGTAACCAGAAGACAAAATATTGACTAATTGTCAAACATACCTTCACCCAGAGAGCCTATTCGCGACTGCGCTAAATGCAAAATGCCCTTTTTGGTTCTTATTCTGTGGTTAAATGCAAACTTAGTCAATTATAAACATCAAATAGTCATAAACACATAAGTTTTATTTTGTTGTTGAATCAACCACTAGGAAAACTGAAATCTTGAGAATATTATTATTTTGTAAATAAATTCCATAAAAGCGGCAAATTAGAAAAAATAACCAATCCTTCCTTTTCGAGGGAAGTGACATAAGTCAAACATCAATGTTTTTAGAAAAAATCGTTTTGAAGTTTTCATGTGAAAATAATTGTTGTTTAGAATCTTCACTTATATGCCTTTTTAATTAATTTTCACTCATTGTTCTGTTCAAGTAATAGTGAAACCGATATTTCACTATTACTTGTTGTAACTTTTTCCATGATTTCTGTAGAACTAATTTGTACCTTCTTGTAAAGTAAAGCACCAAAAATAAAAAATTTTAAGTTTCAACTTATTATACATAACAAAGACAAAGAAAAAACACATTAAGAATGTAAGTGTTCGAATCTTTACAGATTAACAATAGTCAACAAGTACCAAGAATACTTAAAAGACAACAACATTATTATTGTAAATAGCTAAGAAAATACATTACAATGACTCAAAATTATTCTCAAATATTTTGGAATGTAATTTCCTACTGAGATCAAGAAAATCTTTTTTCTTGTTATCAGAACTGGCTTACTACAAAACATTATCTTTAGTTCAAAACACACGGGGGTGTTATATGAAAATCTTTTACTACTTCGAAAAGAAACCTTTTTGCAATTAGTACTGTAACCCTACCTCTTATATCACTACTGCTGTAATAAGGTCTGTTACAGCACCAGTTGCGTATTAGAAATGGAACATTTACCGACTTTTTTTCAAGTTCATCATATTGCGACAATAATGGAGATATCAATATGAGATTTTAAGATTGTAGTTAAATTAACAAAATTTATTGTAGTTACATGTATTTGCAATACAATAGTAAATAGTTTATTACAAAGAGAAAGTAACACTCTTAGATTTGATATTTTAATTAATCTTTGGAAATGGGCAATTATTATATATATCTACATATATTTGCATTTGAATTGATAGTAATACCATTTGCAGAAGAGGCATTCTGTTGAATATTATCATTATCTGTGATAGTGATATTGTTTCTTTTCGGGTAAAAGTCACACTCAAATTGTGAACCATTCCCAGAACATCCAGGCAGATTAACGTTCTTCTTCTGTGCAAACATATTTTCGATATAAATCGTATTTGTTATGGAAGAGGCAACGTAGTTTTCAGCAACAGCCTAGCTTTTCCAACCACCTACTCATTTTATGGTCAAAATATGACCTCCATTGTTTACTATATGTGTAGCACTGGATCTTCTAAAACAATGTCCTGTATAAAGATGAGGATACGGTAAACGAAGAAAACTGGCAATTTCTTTCGGAATATTTCCCATAGTATTAATACCAATAGGGCTATTAATTAAATAGCCATGACGATAAGTTAGAAAAAATGTTTGTAGGTAACTGTTTTAGGCCGAAGATTGTTATATTTCTTTATTAGTTCCATGCAGTTTACATCAGTTACTGCAAACATTCTGGGAACATTGTTTTTTGTTTTACGTACACTGACTATAATGGAATCAGATGTATATTGAAGGACTATATGGCTCGCCCATTTCCTTGCAGTTCTTACAGCAGTTATAAACGAATCATGTGTATAAAGGAGTATTTTTTTAAAGTTCCCTTTCAAATGTGGAGGGAAACGAGTCACCTTCACAAATCAAAAAATCACGTCCTTCGACGAACCTTCTGTCGCCACACTAATGTTGATGTGTCATTATTACAAAGTTATTACTTAAAACACTACTACAACGGTAACCATAGGTAATTTACAAATGACACTTCTCCAGAAAAAAGAATAATATTAAATAATTTCAAAGTTAATTACAGATTTTGGCAATTTTTAACTTATGTCGCTCTTTTCGAAAAGCGAAAACTAGAACTTGTGTCATAGCACACTTGTCGCACTCCTGTCTTACGACTTATGACTTATTTCTCAATTTTTTATACGATCATTTAACTAGCATAATTTATGGCTTTGTACATTACAATGTTATATTACATTTTAATTGTTTCACTTTTCTTCAACGTTAACGTCCAATTAAGAGAAAAAATAACTGAAAACAAGCTGAATTTCACTGTTAACAACTTTTGCGGTAATTTAGAATTTATGCAATAATTGTCATTGAAAAGTAGGCTTTATTTCTCAGTACTCAAAAAAGAAATTGACAAACAGCATTAGGAAAACGTACTGACTATTATTAGGGGTTTGAAATGAATTGGCAGCTGTGTATGCAGCCGGCTTTCTGACCAGCTTTGCTTTAAAGTTTATATGAAATTTCACAACCAATTTGTTTTGCACCTGCCCTTAATACTTAAAAATTATTAATCGTAAGTTGATGATATATCCAGAGTGACGCTTAGTGTGGCAAAGCTCGATATACCCGTTATCATATCAAAAAAAGTATTTACGAAAATTGTAGACAGTCTTAAACTTAGCATTATAAAATTCTTTTCATACGTACAGGATGCTCCATATCACCTGGGTAAGCCAAACATATGTTTTAATAAATGGAATACCCTATATATTATTTCAGATTTAGATTAAGCTCATGCCTCACACCCCCAATATACAATTTCATTGCATTATACAGCGTGCTTCATAAGTTATGGTGAATTTTATATGCAAATCACTGTGAGTTCGAGGTCTTGTATACTGCAAACGAGACAGTCTGAAATTTTTCTTTTACACGCACAAAATTTTTATATTGGCCCACTTTTATAGCAAAGTGACTAGTAATTTTTTTTTAATTGTCAAAACTCTGTATTCAGTTTTGACAATTTAAAAAAAAATTACTCGCGATTCAAAACTCAAATACATTAATTTCTCAATTATTTTAAATGGATCACTCTGTATTTTATATTTCTATTAAACACTCTCTATACCTAAAGTCATTAATTTCTAAGATATTTTAGAGTATTTTTAAAGAATGAAATTTTTTGAAATTACTTTAATATCACAAGTTAGCCATGGAAAAATGACAGTTAATGTTTAATACAACTACAAAATACAAACATTTATAACTTACACTTATGATTAACATTTAATTAATTAACCCAACTGTTTTCAACGTAGTCCTATGATAAATATTCAAAATATCCACCAATACAACATTGCAGCCGTTCTTCAAGCGATTGTCTTACATTTCTTAAGATTTCCTAATTAATACCCGAGAATGCTTCTCTTATTCTGATTTTCATATCACCTCGTGTAGTTGGCGGTGTTTGCTTTACAAAGTTTTTTCATGCATAAGACCACATGAAGAAGTCAATTTTAGTGAACTCCGGTTATCGACCTAGTCACTCAATTGGTTCCTCTATCCTTGTCCATCTTTCAAGGAAATGGTTGTGTGAAGTAACTAATCACCATCGTGCAGATACCACATCTCTTTGACGAATGTAAAGCGGAATATTTTCCAGTAACAACAGTAAATGATTTTCTAAAAAGTCTAAATAAACACTCGTCCTTCCAAACAATGTGGTCCAATTACATAATCTCCTAGCTAGTAATGAAGACTTAAGACTGTCTTACTGTCATTTTTCGACGACTAACTCGTTATATTAAAATAATATCTAAAAATCTCACTTTAATAAGAAGACTAAAATATCATAGAAATTAACGACTGTAGGTATAAGAGAGTGCTTCATAAAAATGAAAGTAATTAAACTATTCTTTCTTTTTAAGATATAAAATACAGATTGATCCATTTAAAATAATTGAGAAATGAATGCATTTGAGTTTTGACCGGGCCTGTATTCAGTTTTGACAATTTTAAAAAAATTTCTTTTTGCTATAAAAGTGGATCAATATCATAAATCTATGTTTGTAAAAGATGAATTTCAGACTGTGTTGTTTGCAGTATAGAAGACCTTGAATCTACAGTGATTTGCATATAAAATTGACCATAACTTCTGAAACGCGAGGCATGAGCTTAACCTAAATCCGAAATAATATACAAGTGTCCCCGTTCACACCGGTGATATGAAACACTCTGCATATATGAAAATAATTTTGAAAATGTTAAGTTTAGGACTCTCTACAATTTTCATAAATAACTTTTTCTGGTATCATATGATAAGAGATATATCGACCTTTGCCACACTAATGTGCCACCCTGTAGATAAAGTTGCTGAACATAATATTAATAAACATTAACGGAATCTAAATATAAAGGAACTGATATATACGAATTAATAGTACCTATTTGTACCAGATATAATGAATGAATGGAAATGACGAAAAGGATCATAAAATAAAAATGTAGGAACCGATAGATTTAACTAGACTAGACTGAAAGAATGTTTGATGTTCTGTTTTTAGTGTGCATCAAATACCTCCTGGCATTTATCAGATTCCAATTTCGACGAGAGTTCTTAGATAAAGCCAACGACTACATTTTCGAATGCACATAACCGGAAGGAGTAGCGATTAATAAAAGATATGATAATCTATTAGCATTAAATTCTTTTTTTTTCTGTTATATTAAAGAAAATATACATTCATTAGAAATTACAATAGTTCTAATTAAAACATTAACATAGTATTAAAAGAACAAGTTTTCATTACTGACCTTTATAAACCTAGTAATGTTCGGCAATTCATTCATAATTGGTTCACAGTTTGATCCGTTGTCCTTCAAGCAACCCTCATCCTTACCGAACAATTCTTTAGGTTGCAGCTGTCGCACGGTGATCGTTTTCGGTTTGTGTTGAGAATTCACAACCACCGAACGGGCGAAACAACTTTTAAAATTATTTCCGCACAAATCCGCGTTGAAATCGATCTCTTTATTCACCATTTTCCACGAACATTAAGTATTGTATTTACACGAAATGAACTTCACTCCTAACTCATGTATTTGTACTACCTTAAAAAGCGATTTACAAAACGCATAACACTTCTTTTCTATTTTACATATCAAGTAAAAACTCCGCTGCCTGTATTTATATTAGGAGAGCTTTGGTACACTTCGGATTTAATGGAATGGTATCTCTGCGCCGGTTCAGGACAAACTCACAATTACATTATCTGTTCTGCATCCGAGTTCGGTAGGTGATGTGTGTTGTTTGAAAGCGTACTTCCACGCGCCAATGCGTTCGACTTTGGCGCAGGCGCTCAACAATTATTATATTCTCTTTATGCTTTTTTATTTACGATTTCAGTTCCGCCAAACAAAATAAAAAATTGTGTACAATTATTTCTACATGTTTTTACTCTAATTATTACCTTTTTTCTTAATTTAGGTACATTATTTTAAAACATACACGTTTTACGCATAAATATATATCATAAATATTTTTTATGCTATAAACAAAGAGAGAATGTACGATTTTAAATTTATATTTAAAATAAAATTCAAACTAAAATGTGCAATGGAAAAGTGCTACTCTTGTAAATAAATTAAAAAGTTGAAGGAAAAAGAAAATATAGTTGGGAAAATAGTTCTTCCAGCTGACACTTGCTGTACTTGTTTTCCTAGAACTACAACTGATTATTAAGTGGCGAGCAGTTCCGTAATATATTAACCGGAATGTTCATTTAAGTTTTTGTAATGCTAAACCGAGAAAGAGTGTTTATTTGTGTAGTTTATTATAATAAGAAATGCATGGATGATAAAAAAAATTATATAAAAAGTAAAGATGTGGTTTTAAATTGATTCCTCATAAGCATATCTAATATAAAATACCTATATTCACCGAAACTGTTACTTGAAAACGTAAACTCTTTAAAACTTTGAATTCTATTGAATTTTGAGCTTTTTATGTGTTGGTTTCGTTCTGTTTCCACTCTCTGGTATTGCCTGGTTCGAAAAGAACTAACGTAAAGTTTCAGACAGGCCCATCTTTAGGCACGGGCACACTGGGCTCTAGCCCCGGGCCCCGTGATCAATAGGGCCCCCTAATCTTAGTGACAGCAGCGGAATCGATGATAAATTTTTCAATCACTATACAAGATTCGATTACTATTACAAGATTGCTGGTTTAGTCGTAGCTAATTTGTGAAAAAATATTTTGTTTACTTAACATACCAATTGGCTTCAGCCAACTAAATTGTTTATTTTTAGGATATGATAAATTCTTCGCTTAGTCAACTAAAGCCTTAATTACGGATCGATTGTTTGTTTGTATAATAAAACAAATGTGTAGGGATAAGATCCGCCCGCTATCGCGACAGCTACGTATGTAGTTTCGACTAGGCGTTTGCAGCAAAGATCAATTCAAAAAATTGTGATAAAGTGGTATAGTTTAAATTATCTTTTTGACCATTTCTAACCTAACAAGAGCTAAAAGCTAATATTAAGGTGTAATTAGAGAAATTTTTATACTTCATAAAACGGGGGGCCAAGTTAACCGAATCGCAGGATTATAATAAATATAAACCATAGTTTTTTTAAGTTTTAAGGATAGTTGTGTGAATAAATAGTGTTCTTAATATTACCGAATCAAAATATGTCGAAACGAATACATCCTAGTGGCTCAGAAAAGAGAAAAAGAGCAGCACATTAAAAGGACATAATGGAAAAGTTGCCGAAATTAACTTCATATTTTACATGCCCCGGTAAGTGTTTTCTGTTCCCTTTCTTTATAGTTTATTTATTCATTTGACCAAAATGCATTTGTTTAAGACAACCAAAATACGACAATTGTTAAACAAATTTAAAAATACAAATTCCAAAGACACAAATAAATAACATATGATACCAGTTATAATTACCTGCAGAGATAAAGAAATAACAAACCAAAGATACATATGTAGGTTACCTAACCTACATATGTATCTTTGGTTTGTTATTTTAAGCCACCGTATCCTATACCTATAGGATACGGTGCCTTAAAATAAATTTAAGTTAAAAATACTCCTTATCACCTTGTTGAGTAAAGAACCCTGAATACGTATTTCGGCAACTAAGTTGCCATCCTCGGCAGAAAACCACAAAGGAAAAAATAATGTCAGCCGTAGCACTCCGAGAACAATCCTGCTCTTAGAACGCCACTATCAAGATTGTCAACAAGGCGTACAAGGTGGTAAGGGGTATTTTTAACTCAAAGATACATAAATTAAAATCTATGCTGCTATTTATCGCTTGAAGGTGAAATAAATTCAAAAGGTAAAATAAGCTATAGTAAACTGCAAAAGTTTACTATATAAAATGTTTGCGTAGTAAAACAAATATCGTATTTATTGGTCAATGTTGTAAAATGGTGAATCGTTACATTATACGGAAATTCTTTATATTACTAAGTAAAAACAAGTAGCGAACTCTTCTACTCTACTTTATGTAAACTTACTTTAAAGGATAATTTTGTTTTTTAATATCAAATAATACGAAAATTATTATGTTGTTAATAATTGTGTATGATCGTCCAATAAAAATTATCGACTTCATATATTAAAATATTTTTCCCGTCATTTTAAACAGTATAATAATGTATAGTAATTAAAATATCTAATGTCTTCCCCTCGGCCTGGTGAAACTTTCGTTCACATGCTTCTGAGCCCCGCTGTTGTTCGGAAACGTACATAATAATAAGAACGTTGCTATATAATCTATGCGATTAATACTTATGTTTTGCTTAGTCTAGGTATATGTAAGTTCACTCACTTAAAATGCCAAACAACCCCGTCTTAGTCTATACAGAATATTACATGTACTACATGTTCAGACTTCTTATGTTTCTACAAATGTGACCAATACTGTATATTACGGCATAGTAAAATTTTAAGGGCTGCTGTCAGCTAACACTTGGCACGTGATTTATATGTTACGCCTAATACGTGGACTGGTGCCCGCCAGACCATCTCTCAGCTGCACTTGATATATTGTATATATCTGTAGGCTAGAGGTAAACAGTCGTAACTCCGTTTTTTAGATAAAATGGGTTTACGGTTGTTGCCTATTATACCAATTCCGTTTTACCGCGTGGCAAAAGATGGTAACTCCAAGTCCTAAGGTCAAAGAAGTAAGCTAGT
>JARFOC010000364.1:389551-445571 GCA_031763485.1 Osmoderma eremita | reverse complement strand
TATATATATTCTATCTGCTTTTCTTGTCCTAGAAACTTTATAACTTGAAATATTAGTTTTGTTCGTGGAGCGAATTCCGAATTTGTTCGGGATATATTTCGGTTAGGTTCAGAATTTGTCTAGTACGCATGCGCGTCTTTGAGTGCATTCAGAATTAGTTCGGGACTTAGATCTCCGCGAACAATTCCAGAATCTACGATAAACGAAGTGGACTGGGTATAGCAAATAACAACATAACCCCTCGAGATAATACACTGCAATAGCTATGAATAGATCCAGATATTTTGAAATATTTAAATAATAAGTCGGAAAATAAATGGCGAACTAGTAGACACCTGCTGAAAAACTAATCCGGGATTGGATAAATGCTTTCCGCGAACGCAGGATTTTTAATTCTGAATAGATTACGAACGTGTAATTTTTCACCGCGAAGGACACATTCTTTATCTCCGAACATGTTCGGAATTCGCTCCGCAAACAAAGCTATTATGTACCTACAAGGAAACTTCGATTATCCGTCAGCTTCAGAACCGAGGGGATGATGGATATTATATTTTATTGCAATATAATAAACTATCCGTAAGATAACCGGGATGGCGCAGAGGTAAGAGTATCTTACCAGCGGATGTTAAGATATCTGTAGGGGATGTCGACGGCTCGAATCTGCGTTGCGGATTTTTGTAAAGATCGGTGGTAGTAAGGATGGTCGGTACCTTCTCCGGTACCTTTCAGTGTTGAGGATAGATCAACACTGCTGCCCTCTTACGGTGAGGAGAGGCAGTAACAAGCCCTACACTTCACACACACACACAAAATACGCACTTACACAAACCTAATGTAGAGCAGTACAATAGGCCTCAAGGCCGCATTGTTAAGCCTCTGCATTAGGATATGAACAACAATAACAACCCGAAAGAAAAATTTTTTAGGAAGTTTAGCAACCTCTACTTCTTGATTATTTTATTCGCCGGAAAACATCGGACATTTTGTTCTAATTCTGTCAATTATCTACGAATTAAATGTGGACGAATAAAATATGGTTTGTGTTAGCATATATTTCTATATCAAAATTATTCTACTTATTGTCCAGCGATGTAGAGGAAGAACAACATGTCCATAACTGACAAATTTTTGATTTTCTTAAAAAATAATTTAGAAAAACAACTTAAGTACACTTAAATTATTATTTAGCAATGAAACAGTTTTGACGTATGTAAAAATCAAACCAATTATTACTAATTAAAATTAAAATTTCGTTTTGAAAACGCGGCAATGAATAGCGTGTGTTGCATATTACCATATAAAATTTTCTGATCTGTGTTTTATTTATCTAACGACCACCTTTCAGAACCATATGATCAAATTCTCAATTTGTCCATATCTTAAGTCTTAAACTGTAACTTTTTTTAGATAAAGCGACAATAATAATAATGTATATTAAATTTCACCGTAAGCATTTTTGTGATACAATATTACACTAGTTTATTGTGTTGTAAATGATACACGAAATCCCTAGATTGTATACTAAAATAAAATAAAGGAAGTAACGCTATGCTCATAATGAGTAAACGCTCTAATTATTCAGCAAAATTATACTACTACGTGCTATTGTCCTTGAAACACTAAAACTGCTCAAGTTTGTATAATTATGCTTATTAGAACCACATGGACTTTGGTAAGGCAACATGTGGCATAAATTGCCATGACAATTGTATGTATTCATTTGAGAAAGGTATGCACTTTTTTACGATCGTTTTCATTGCGAATTTCACCATAAAAAAAGTTAATGTACTAAACCATGCAAGAGTTAAATATCATGGTTAAAGTATTTCAAATATCATAGATTGACATTCATATACATATAGACAGCCAGCAGTGGGTCATGAATATTTTTAATGGGTGGGCAGCAATACTCAATATTTAGTATTATTATTATTATTAAAAAATAAATAAAAAATAAATGTCTCCAAATTTTCATTTTCTTTAATTATGTTTGGGCGGTATGCCTACCCTGTCACCCTCGTCGAGCCGGCACTGCATATATGGCTGTCAAGAAGTCTCAGCACTGGGACGTCTAGATCCACAATTTCAAAATTTTGTATGCCTGAAATAGATTTTCTTTATGCTATGACAAATAACGAATTTTATTCAATGACAGTATGGGATCTCGCGCCATATGCCCGAATAACGGAATTCTTCCAATTTGCGAGAATATGAAACATGCTTAGGGTTATACTGATTTTGTTGTCAATTTAAAAATTCTGTTTCCACTCTTCCTGAATTATAGTAATGTCACCTCGAAAGGGGAGTATTTGATACTGCGTTATTCTACATGTTAAAAAAATGTCTACAAAAGAATA
The DNA here is from genome assembly GCA_031763485.1 of Osmoderma eremita. Classification (NCBI taxonomy): domain Eukaryota; kingdom Metazoa; phylum Arthropoda; class Insecta; order Coleoptera; family Scarabaeidae; genus Osmoderma; species Osmoderma eremita. The sequence continues at coordinate 443,211 of JARFOC010000364.1, read as the reverse complement.
TAACTTCATAATTTATTCGATTATAAAGATTGCTGCAGAAGTAAGTAAGTATATTATTACAATCCTTCTATTCTCCAATTCTACATTGACGAATAAAATAACTTTACTTTACATACAGTAAAAATATCTGGAGTATGGTGGTATGGTTTTGTTGGTATAGTAATCATAACGAAAGCTCAACTGTTATTTTTTTATTGCTCAAAAGTTTTAAAATAACATATAAATTCAATTCTGTAGTCAATGAGAGAAATCCTTGTATACATTTTCGAAATAAACCCTAACAAGTTTCGTATCATAATAGAGGGGGCAAATAAAGCATTCAGATATACAGCACAAAACCTACACTCACCCAAACAATACAAGATTCACGTGCGAATTTTGTTTAGTGGGGAATTTTTTATATCTCAGAATATACAGAATTTTGTATACCTTAGAATAGAGGTCCATAAACAGGCCACAACATTTTCCCCGTTATTTAAACGGTTGTAAATATCTAGCAGGCCGCATCAGCACCGAATGAGTTGACCTCCCTTTCATAAATCCATGTTGGGCTGGAGTTAACACCTTATTTTTTTCCAAAAATGCAAGTATTTTATCGAACACAATTTTTTCAAGAACTTTGGACACATATGACAATATGGAAATGGATCTGTAATTGTTAATACTGTTGTGAAAAAACCGGAACCACTTTAGCTGTCATAAATATATCGGGAAAAACACCATCATTAAGGCACCAGATAATTAAACTTGCAAGTGGGTATTTTACTATGTCGGCACTCCTTTTTAAGAGAAGATTTGCTTTTGGTGTGTGCAACTCCACAAATAATTTTCCAAGCGGTACGAGATTAATTGCTAGATTTGCTTAATAGGGTATCCTTAAACATCCATTTCGCAGCGCAAATCACTCTTTTGTACACTCTTTTATATCTTTTGTAGTACTCAAAATCATAATCATCTTGAGTTGTGATAGCATTTTTATAGATAAGTTTCATATTTTTAGAAGAAGTTAATATGCCTGGCGTTATTCATGGTTTTCGATCAGCAGTACGGGCTGTAGTCTTCTTCATACGAAAAGAAACATTAACATAAAACCGCAAGTACTAAACGCGCTGGCAACTGAAGGCGCAAACAGCGTATTCAGCCAAGTCTCCTTATTTAGCGCAAACAGGAATCTATTTCAACCATCCGAATTGAAAACATAGTTTGAAGTATACACACTGGCACCAGATTCAACATCGTCATTTAAGAATGATCTGATATATCGGTATGATGTATTGAAGCTATCTTATTTTGGGTTAAGTTGGAGCACATGTAGTCAATGCACGTTGAACTAATGGGGGAGATTCTAGTGAGTTCGTCTATTATCATATTAATATTATAACATGACAGTATATCAAGAAGTCTATGTTTATCTTCTGCAGCAACCAGATAGTTTATGTTAAAGTCTCCACATAGTACAATATCAGTGCTTAGTTCTTTACAGACAATGTACCAATAAAAGTTTATGAAAGAATACATTTTTATCAGCATGTAGTGATCTATGCACATTTAAAACTACTAAATTGTAAACCTTAGAGGTTTCCACATTTTTCAAATTCTCTTTCAACATTGTAGCTCACCAAAAAGCATAAATTTTTAGATTTAGAAGAAATCGGATATCTACCGTACATCGCAACCTTGCCACCCCTTAATCGGTTGCGACAGTAATGACTTAATAAAGTAAAACCACTAAGGAGAGGCTAATAAATTAACCGGCATTGGTTTCATGGTAAGCGATGAATAGCTGGGTTCATTTTACTAGCTGGTTTGTCTGATGAATTCAAACCTATGATTATGGGGCTAGAAAGTAGTGACGCAGCGATTACTGGTGATTCAGTAAAATCAAAATTAATGGATGATGCTTTCGACAAAGTGCATTTGTTGGAAAAGGTCATTTCAATCGAAGTGCAAAGAAACAAGAAGTTAACAGCAATACAGTTAAATTTAAATATTATAACTGTGACCGAAGAGGACATAACGCAAGTCAGTGCAGATATAAATCAAGACCCTACAATGATAAAAACGATACAAAATATAACGATATTACATAGGACACCATCGAAATTGTATAGCAGTGCGATATTACATTCATTCGCATTTGGTAAACGGTAAATTGAGCGAGTTCTTTTTATTATATGCGCCCTATTTCCGCTTTATTTATGCTAGGATACCAAAATGTTAGGATGATTTTTTTTATATTTTGCATATATTGCGGATTAGAATGCCTGATAAATTTATTCTGGTATAAATTTTGTTGTACTCTGTGAAAACATTGCTTGTTAGAAAGGATAATATGAGCAATTTAGCGTGTCAAAGCCAAAATGGCACCTACTTATGCCTGGAAATAACGAGAGCTTTTAAATGGAATTAGGTAAACTTATAAGGGTATATCTTATTATTTTGAGTAAGTGAACTATAACTTATTTCAAAAAACCTTAAATTAAAAGTGTCTCTGAAGGTAAAGTAGAATTAATATATGCGTATATCCATAATTAGGTTATGAATTAATAAAATAAAAAAATCCAGTTGTATTGCAATTCCTAAGCGATGCTGAAACAGAATTAATTATATGTAGCATGCTATAGCCGAAAAAGATTCCCAATATTAAATTATGTAGAAGGAATAGCCCTAAATTACTCCGAAAACGAGTTTATTAAACATTTTCGTATTACTCATGCTTTATTCAACTACTTATGTCATAGATATGAAGAGAGTGAAGAATGGAAAAAAATTGACTAAAAATGAAAGAAGCAAGGCCCCACATTTCCAAATTTTATTATTTCTTTGGTTCGCTGGCCACGAAACGACATCCTCTTCTGACATGAGTGATCGTTTCAATATTACACTAAGTAGTGCTTATATAATACTATACAGAATAACTTACTTTATTAGTAGACTAGCAAAAGAGTTTATAAAGTTGTTAGGTTATATGTCAAACATCTGTACATCTTCACTGATCTGCATTAAACCTATTCCTTTATATTTTAATTTCACGCTGCACTTCTAAACAGCTGATGAACACTGAATAGTGTTTGTTAAGCTGCACGAAAAGCAATGGAAAAGACCTTATGTCTTCATCAGGCGTGCTCACAATAGTCAGCATGAACACGTATTTAGTAAGTATGAGTAAAATAGAAAAATTAGTGGAGACATGAGTTTGGTCCTGACTGGACGTCACAGGCGAACCTTCTCCGATGTCTCGATGTCAGATAGATATTGTGAGCACGCCTGATGAAGACATGGTTGTCGAAACTGGTTGCAGACAGTAAATAAATTGAATTACACAGAATTAGGAAGTGCATCTCAACTGGAATTTAATTTTATAATTAATATATTTGAAATCTAAATATAAAATATTATGCAATAGAAGCTAGCGCAGAAAGTTCCCGACTTAAGTACGATAAGAATCCTTTCTAACGTCTTCGTTTTGGTAAGTTGACTTTAATGATTAGATCTTTATTTTCTTTTAATTTTTTTGTTGTAAACGCTGCTGTTAAAGTTTATAAATACACAAACATATGTAAAACTAAATCAAAAATACCACGTTCAATTAGTGAATGTCTCAAAATACGTATCTCGACAATGAAACCAAGTTTGCTTCAGTTTAAGTGTCCTTTTTTATGGTATATTGGAAAATCCTTTAATTGGTCAAATAATACTTCATGGAAACCTAATACTCATCATACTGTCAGGGGGCATGCAAGCGATTGGGAGGTTTCGCAGTAAGTTCGGCCATGCATCAGCGATGGAAGTGAATTTAGTATTCGGAGAGACGCTGATGCCCGATAGGCAGAAACTCGAATTTAACTCGTCTTTAATGCTCGCGCCCCTTTCATTGCTTTTGCTAGTATGGTGATTCCAGCAATAGAAACCATGAGCCCGTGAGGGCATTTTATTGGTTAATTGTTTCGGCACTTTTGATGTTCTTTATGATACTAACAAGTTGGCGTCCTGAACACAATGCCAGATTAATGGATTGTGCTTAGCTAACAACCCATTATTAGCTTAAATCAATCGATATAGTTTTGCACACACTATCTTGAACATTTATTATAATTTTAATATTTAGTATTATCGAAATGCTTTGTTTCTGTTCCATTAGATTTAAAATTAAAACACAATATATTTAGCAATTTTCTCTTTAAGCATACCTATGTTTTGAAAAGAGAAAGAAAAATGCTACTACTTAATCGTGTAATTCCAATATGACATCCGTTTAAAATAAGAATTAATTATAGAAGTCGGTTTTAGCCTCTGGTATGGTTTACACCTTGAGTTACCATGACCGACAACTTTCCATCTGGTTAGAGTTGCCTGTGGCGTGGTTTACCCGTTGAGTTACCGTGCTAACTTCGGTTTCCCTCTTTCTTTCATTTCTCTTTCTCCAACCTAGCTAGTTTCGCCTCTGACGTGGTTTACAAATTGAGTTACCATGTTAGCTCAGGTCGCCTTTCTCCCCTTTCTCTCTTCCAGCTGGTTGGTTTCGCTTCTTTGGTTTTTACGTTGAGTTACCGTGCCAACTTAGGTTTCTCTCTCTGTTATTTCTCTCTCTATCCCCTTCTCTCTTCTATCTCTTTTCCTGAAGAAGACCCAATGATTATTGGCGAAACGTGGAGATCCACTGTCTCTAATATGACACAGTACAAACCCAGAAGGAGTTTATCTTATAAGAAAATTGTCGCCAATATGTTCGAATCGTCATCTTGAATTTTTGTTTTGCAATCAGTTATAATTACATCAATTAATTAATTAATCACTTTACGAAATATTTTTTCATATAATCTATAATTAGATTATAAGATATTTTACTTTAAAGAATATGGCGGAATTGAAAGTTCTTTTCTCACGGGAATCTTAATCAGTAGTAAAAACTACACAAACTTGGTAATTTAAACCAATCTCTAAGTTTAATAAGAGAAAAGATACCCATACTAACGTACTCAATGTGACACAATTAATACAAACTATTTCGGTCACAAATAATAATTACCTGTATGAGTAACACCTATGTAGATACTGTGAAGTAGAGTGATTATGACAACGTACATATTCCGTTAGAAAATATGCGTGTTACACAAGTTGGTGCAAATTATTATTCCATAAACAGAATAAATACGTACATATACACCACATACCAGGACTAGCTGAGATAAGCACGGTGGTCAAGCGGTAGCAACATGTAATAACAACATCTCAGCAGAGAAATTGGAATGTGTACGTATTTCACAAATCTGTTTGCTACTTGTCACGTGATCGTTGATGTATGTTGTAATAAAATAAACTATTTGGGCTATAAATTCGGTAACCTAAAAGACACTTGTTTATCTCATGGTGAGCAGCTGTTCGAAGCTATTTCTATTTACAGGTTGGTAAAATGCTAAATGTTTACCGTTTATCTCATTTCATTCATGCCATACCAAAAGTATTTTGCTTATTCTGTGAAATATGAGCCGGATTCGCTCTTTCGAGTTGTACTTGAACAATTTTAAATTTAACATTCAGTTCGTGAATGAAATACGAATTTTTGTTACAAGATCTCTATGTAAGAACAAAAAAATGAATAGAGTGAAATTAGCTGCATCATGTTGTATCATCTTATCATATGATTATCCATTGCGTTTATCTGTTTATATCCATCGTATTAAGTTCCATATTTCGGCAAATTATTCTAACAAAATCTGATGCAGCAATGACTTAAGTTCAATTTTTTTGATATTGCAGAAAGAATGCAGGTCCGATAAGCGTATTGCATTTTGCTTCGTGACCATATTTTATTTACATATTTACCCCAAAAAGATGTGGCAGCCCTGATGCTAGTGGTATTTTACATACGACTAAATTATTATTTTGTTACTTTTCTTAAATTTATTCTTATGTAAAGGTATACTTTTGATACATTGTTGTTTTTAGTAAAAAGATCTCCATCAGAATAATAAAAAAAAGTATTGTATGTTTAAAAAAAAACTGGGACCTAAAACCTTAAAACACTTAAGGGCCATAAATAATCTTATCAAGTCATTTTATAGCCTAAATCCAGCCATTTAATTTTCCGTTTCAATTATTAAGATCGACCTATAAATAAAGGCGCTACGGATTCGTTTTTACTTTGTAAAAATAGTAAATCAAGTGTGTTTTCTTTAATTTTCATAGGTACGTAGATCTTGATTCGCTTTTGATGAATATTTACAAAACCCTACTTCTATCTTTCACAACCATTTTGAATGAAAGTTATCAGAGAAGAAGATCAATTTGGAACCCCACAAGACTATTTGGTGACAGCTGACTTTATCGCAATCTACACTAAAAGTAAATTAACATTACATTACATTCTAAATTGCAACTTTAATTTAATAGATGGGTTAAAGAATCGGTATTATATTTTTGTGGAATATATTTTTGTAATTTATTGAAATTAAAACCGCGATGATGAAATCGTAGTAATAAATTAATTCAGATGTTTACCCTCCGGTAGGCAATTTCATAAAAAAAAACTAATGTTACTACCTCCCTCAAAGCTTTATTTAGAGGTTATTACATTGTAGATCACAATAGTACATACGATAGCCTAGGCGTCTGGCCTATAAAAGTAAAAAAGTATGAATTAAACAATCTCTTCCGTATTAAATTACGTACAAAACATATGGACGTACAAAACAATTCGCGTAAGTTCAACGACCAGACACTGTTTTTCTTACGATGTGGTTTTGTCTTAGTAATGCGACCTGACCTTCGTTCATTCTGATCCAGAAAAAAAGGATTTGTGTTTATCATGACGTAATTAATGCTACTGGAGGCTTTGGTGAACGTTGATTGTGAATATCGTGATGTAATAATTGACGAGATATTTATACATTAAATGAAAATAAATAATTCTTTCACAGCTTTTTCTTATAGTATACATATTTAGATCCTGAACAATTATCTCATACGTCGTCAAATGCGTCAGTAATAAACTTAGTATCTATATCTAATTAATAAAGATTAATAATTAATAACGATCCGGTAGCTTGTTTAATGAAAGCAGCTAAGGGCATCCCTGAAAATTTGTTTTTATTTAATGCAGTTATCCGGCATTCTAAATAAGGAAATGAGTTAAAAATATACTTGTGGGGAACTAAAAATAAACCTCCTTATGTAACGCAAGATATAATGTTAATATGCGTAATAGATTAACAACATTCATTCTGGTTCGTGTCTAACTAGTGTCTATACACTATCGACCATGAATAACTTTACATTCAACAATGGTCCTTGATGAAAGCTGTACTAAGGAAGAAATATTGCTTTGAGATTTACTGTTACAAGAGTCTGCATAGAGCTAACACTATTGCATGAAACTATACTAAAATCATAATTTCAATGCTCTTTAAATGGCGATTATTTCGCTAATAATAATATTGCCCGAGAAATTAATTCCGTGACCAAAACACAACGTCTAACCATATTGTAAAGAATTTTAGTGCCTGAATGAATTGAGTATATACCGTCAAAATACAACACATCAAAATTTTCAGATCTAATATATACTACACTACGAGTTTTTATTTAACCAATGGAAATACGATAATACTTTGTAATAACGTAAAAATTAAATTATCAATTAAATGGTAGGATCTAATTGGTTTAAAGATATTTATATTATTTTTTCTAATATTAGTGTATTTGAAGTGCTTCGTAGAAAAGAGTAAATAAAATAAAACTAGGAGAGTGGTTGTATCCTATCTATTATTTTTTAAATGTGTCTGTTTATCAGGATAATAAAATACAGGTATTCTTGTAAATTATATTTCAGAAGATAAGGTATCCTTGTCAGATCATTCTCCCAAGCAAAAAGCAATACATCAGGAGTATGTATAATATGTATGCATTTATTTGGCCTACGGTGTACCACGGATCGAGCTAGCTCAGGGGTCCCGAGCTAACTTGCCCCACAATAAGATATATAATAACATATATAATAACATATAACCATAACTGTCATATATCCGAGTATCTTACGCGTATGTTACGAAAGATTTTATAGACAAAATTTAATTTATCTGCGGAATTCTCCAGGTACCAAATATTTCTTTTGGAAAATACCAGACGTAAAGAGCTGTAATTGGTCATATAGGCTATAGATTATAGGCTATAGGCTGTATTTCTTCGAGAATCATTTCGTCTGTTGTATGCAAGTTCCACATCGGACGCCGGCTACCATAAGAAACGATTTACTTGAAGTGTGGTCATTCATTCATCTCAAATATTTTTTGTTACTGTAGAACCAATTAATATAATTAATAAATATTCCTCATTAGCAAAATTGAAAGGAATAATTTTGTATACGATTCAAGCCTAACTGTCTTGTAAAACGTACGGAAAGAATTATTAACACAAGAATTGGACAGCGCTATCATGAAGTTTATGAAAATTGTTCAATCTGAATGTTTTTATAAAGAAATAGGTGAAGTAATAAAAACCGGTCTAATTTCTAAAAAAAAGTTTAACACTAGTCATGGATTCATAAGGAATATAATATTCCGAGTTGGTAGTAGATTAAAGTTATCTAATTTTTCTTACAACGAGAAAGGTACAATTGTACTACCAATCGAAAATCACCTTACGTATCTCATATTTAAGAAAGAACGTGAGAACTGTTACAATACGCACAAAGATAGCTTTTAGCGTCTATTCGCGAAAGCTATAGGCCACTTAATGTAAAAATTAATCAAAAGGTAGTCAGATATTGTATAATATGTTGGAGATATCAAACGAAACATTAATAGGAACAGACTGCGTAGGAACAGTCTGTACGGGATCATCCTTATTGAAAGATCATAAAGGGAGCCGTAGCAAGGTTTTAAAAAGCTATATTTGTTTGTTTTAGTACAAAAGCGTTTTAGTTCGAATTGGTTACAGAATTATCAACAAACGCATTTTTCCTAACAGTACGTATATTTACTATACATTTACAATACTGTCCACCACTGAACATTTATCGCACAACAAAGTAAACCATTTCAAATATATAGTGATAACGCGACTAACTATATCGAAGCAGATACAGAGTGAACTAAGTTAAGCGAATTTATGAAAGAACATTATAATACTTTCACCAAATCCATAAATCACGAAAATATTAAATGCAATTTGATTTAACACGCTCTACAAATTTTAGTTGTCATTTGGAAGCCGACATAAAAAGCGTAGTAGCGGAATTTTGACAGACACACCATTGACATACGAATACTTTTCAACCGTACTATCACAAATAGAATCAATGGTAAATACCAGACCTCTTGCACCAATCAATGCCGGTCGAAACAACTATGAAGTGCTAACATCAACACGCTTATTTGAAGATCATTTTCGAACGTTCCCGATCTAGTATCAAAGATGGACAAATTCCAATATTTGCAATTAATAGTTGGACATTTTTGCGACAAGTAACAAGTGCAAAGAATATATCTCAGAGCTTCAAGTTAGAGGACGATGACAACAAACGATCAGCTATCTTAAGATTTGACAATTGGTACTTGTGCTAGTATGGTGATTCCAGCAATAATAACCATGGGCCGGCAATGGAATTTTATCGGTTATTTATTAAAAGATGTCAAACATAAATTATATATCTTAGACGTGTAATTCTATATTGTTTGTTTGGATCTAACTTTGAAACATCTAGCTACCAATAGTTAATCATTTATCTAATTTTAACTAGAAAATTCTTACAATATAATCATCCGTCATTCTTGGTCTCTTAGAGGACACTACTGTTGAAATTTTTCGACATACAATAATAGATATATTTAGGTGACTACCACGTTTAATGCTACTACAAATTAAAATCATGCGGGTTCCCTGTTATATCCTAGTAATAAATTGAGGTTGAAGGGTTACTCATTGTAAACTTTCACTATAAATCAAAGATAATCACTTGGTGGTACGGGTATATACACTTGTTATTAAAACAACAGAGGTAATATTGTGTAATCCAATTTATAGATCAGAGTAAATTAGATTCATTACTTGATTTCAGTTCCAATATTAATAAAGCATATAAAAATAATAGTTGAAGGCAGATGGTTTATATTTGAGTTACTAATGGACCGTTTTTACTTTTTCGTTTTCGTAAATAGGAAGTGTATTTCGTATTATCGTTGCTGGCTTATGTTTAGAAAGCAGTTGCATTTGTAACACTATATCTACTGTATAAACATTTTGAAAGTTTATTGTAAACATGTACTGTAATACAACATTGATAATACATTAGTTATCTCATCTTCATAGGTCCAGTTTACATTCATAACTTTTAAGTTTACTATCTCATACGTCCAAACAATCAGATACTATTTACATATGTACATGAATGAGTAACTGTCATTATTTATTTAGTGACTATCAATTGTCTTATAGTAGTATTATAATAAAATTATTTTTTTCTCTCATATAATCCAAAAACAATTTTCGGCATTAAATGGATGACAAAACTAAAAAGTAATGGTTTTTGGTAACTTGACGATGATATAATGATGCAAACTCATATCAAGTAACACAAACAATTCATTTAGGCCGGCTGAAGTGGCGAATTCCACTCACACGAAGTGCTTATTATTAAAAATAATCGCCGATCTAGACTAAAATGCTTGTACCAATTTGCTTCAATTTAAACTATGGCAAGGTCGGGGTTGTGCGTACATGCAATGAGTATGTATACCTCAACAAGAAATTACGACCGATGAGCTAAAATTACATTATGTATGACATTATATTTTGCACCGTGTAAACGTGATTTGCAGCTTAAAGATTTAAATGAAAACGATACGGTTTACAATGATTTTATCAAAATAATCGCAATTGTATTTGTTTAATTACTGTGGACGGGCAAAAAGTTTCGCAAAATAAATGTTGGATATTTTCATTAATAATTTCTTCATATGGATGGCCCATTCGCTACGAAAAATTGTTTCTCTCCTTGGAAACCTCAAACCTGTCAAAACTAAAAACAAAAAAAAATACAATGTGAATCTAAAAGTTATAATTATTAATCTGTGCTTTTAAGTCATTCCATTTTATGAATTCCCAGTTAATGTCGCTCTCAGATACAAATAGAATTGTTTACTTTGTAACGGCTATTTTATGATCGTTTAGTTTTGGCCGGCTATGTATGTGGAGATATCATGTGTGCTCATTTATTTTAATATTTACAATCTTCTTAATTCAAATACATAGTTAATTGCTATTTAATAATATTCATGTTTTCAATAAGGATAGGAGTATTTAAATTCTCATCTATGTTGTCAACCTGAAGCCTGAAAGCACTGATGAAGTTCAAATATGTGTCCAGAAAGACAAGACCGTTGATATACAACGGTAATAAGACCAACGACCACCTAAGGTTGTCAAACTTGGATGCAAAATCGAATAGAGAAAGGAAAATTGAAAAGATAGTAAAGAAACGTTTTACGAACTATACATGGAGGAAAAAGAACTGAAGAAGGAGAGAGGGGAACAAATCAAGAGCTGGGGGAACTTTGCAAAAGCCCAAATACAATATCATTTGTAAAAGCACAGAGAGAAAGGTGGCTGGGACATGTGGACAGGTTGGATGGAGAAAGAATGACAAACCTAGTACTACGCAGAAAACCAATAGGAAAGGGCAGGCCAAGAAAAAGATGGATGAAAGAAGTGCTTGAAAACGTAGGCACCATAAAGTTAAAGGATTGGAAAGAGAAAGCAGCCAATAGAAAAGAATGGGGAAGATGGTTCCCACTGTATTGCAAAGAGACTGGTGAAGATGGATTCTAAAGTGAGAACCACTCATACGCCCTAGAAATACATAATAATACTATATAAGTATTACACATTTAGCAGTTCCAAATTTATTTTCGAAATTTTCTTGGGTAGCTTTAGTATTTTTTTTCCTTCTCTCATTTTCCACTTTATTTCTTTATAGAGCCTACAAGTAGTGCTGCGTATGCGCTCGTCTTATCGTACTAAAGCGAATCTACTTTCTTTTAAATTGTTTGCTGTGATACCTTGTTACATTTATTTACATGTAATTATGTTAAATTACTATAGTAGAGTACATAAATTACTTATAAATTTTTGTAGTTTAGTTTTTGGTTTTTGTTGTAAGTAACAGGCAAGAAGCCACACTATTATCAATATTACTATTAGTTAATAAGTTGACATAATGTAATATTTTAAACACTTAACGTTCTTTTCTGATGTTCTACATCTACCGTTAAGACACACGGCTGACAGTGCATCACTTGTAAATTTAGAAATTTCAAGCCAGAATTTTAAAACAAATCGCACCATTCGGTTTAATCTATTCATACGCATACAGTATGAGCTTTTGTCCTATAGTCATTCGATGTTACATAAACTGCATCTAAACATGGTCCAATATGCAACAGAGAGCAGAAGCAATTACAAGAATAGCCTACCCATATGCGATCTTATAGTGAAGTACGAATTATTTTTATAGACTCTTAAAAGGGCTTATTAATTTTTCTCTTTGATCGATGAAGATTCCATAGAAAACTAAGAGGTTAATAATGTGAAGAATGTAATGGTATTATAGCGTTGTATAAAAAGTTTGTAACAGCACAACTGAGTTTTAGAAGGAAATGAAAACGACATGTTCTGAGAAGTTAAAGGACATAAAACTATTACCTTGAAGGAAAATAACAAAAAAAAACCATACTTCTGTCGTTAAAAAAATAAGATAAGTAAGATATGTTTATAGCAGAATTATACCTTAAAATATAATAAAACTACTCTTACTAAGAAAATAACTAAATAAAAGATTCTTTTGAAGGCAATAAATAATAGCACTGTTAGAAATAAAATAATAATGATCCATTAGATAAATACATGTTCAAAGCCATCCCCCAATTGAAACTCCTAATATCCCAATCTATTTATAAAATGTCTGTGAACACTTCTCATTGTTTGTGGCGGTATGTTCCGCAAGCAATGATAAATTTTTAAACGTAGTTCGTTGATTCTTGGAGCTCAGTTATGTTGGAAACCATAAATAGATGATTTTGCATAGCCCCACAAAAGAAGTTGTTCGGGACTAAATCAGGAGATATAGTAGGCCAATCACACTCTAGCCAGTTATTAAGCGATTATTAAATATATTACTTAAATATTCCTGGACTGGGGTAGCATTATGCGCAGGACACCCAACATGATGAAACCATAAGTCATTTAGTTCAATAACTTGTATGACTTGGAGACAGGGTATAACACTATTTTGTAAAAGAGCTAAATATTTTTGCGAATTCAAATTGCCATCAATAAAAAAGGACCCAATTACGTAATTCCTCAAAAGGCCTGCCCAAACTTTTGGGGGTAAATCATATGTGTATTTTTTTGAACCAATATCGGCCGACAGGCGGTTATGTTTTGTATGTAGTGTTATGTTTTCGTCAGTAAATAATATATGGTCAACTCAATTTTCGTTATTGTTGCAGTGCTCTAGAAAGGTCTCTCAAAAATCAAACCTTTCTTACTTAACGTCAGGAAATATTTCATTCGATATTTTTAATTTATACGAACGATATTTGTTTTTTCTTAAAACTGTAGGAACGGTGCTAGGTGCAACATCAACTTGTTCAGAAATTTCTCTACTCGGCTTCCATTGTAGAGCAAATTAAAATATATCGTTGCTCATTTCGTTGGTCTTGCTTTTTATGTTTCTGAAGATATAAACAACCATGACTTTCAAGCTTAGCGTAGCAACCCCGGTCTTGCTCTGGCATTTCCGAAGAATTTCGGTTACACTAGGTGACTATAGTGGGCACGCTCGTACGGTATATAACGCAATCAGTTTTTGTACTTCATTAACTGTAAATATAATAAAATACAAGTCATGTGCTTTAATTTAACACTTGATTGAAATTAGATGAGATATTAAAATATTTCTAATATCCCGGTACGCACTACAGGAGCTTGTAATTATTAATCGTTTCGTATTATACATAACCCATAAAAACAGGTACCTTATTAAAGAAATTGAAAATGCATGAACAGTAGGTAATCACATTATTATTTTTCTTAGCCAACTTAAAATTTGGCTGCGGTTCTTAAATGCTTTTTTCTATTTTTCCCTGTGGTTATCAACACGAATAATCTTTACGATGTTATAATTCGCAGAGAGCCATTGCATCATTTTTGTAGCTGATCGAAATTACAAGTAATGTAGTTTCTTTATAGAAAAACAAGTTCGAAACCTTTACTAACCACGAAAGGATTCATATGAATATACATATGTATTTCACTACGCCAATAAAATAAACTAAAGAGATTTACATTACATAACAATAATCATTGGTACCTATATAAAAATACTCATAGAGCAAAAATGCCTATTTGTATGGATATACATATGGCCGTGCATAGAATTTAATATTTCGAGGAAATACAATTTTTTTTTTATAACGTCATTGATCTTTAATATATTCTTAAAGTGTTTCTATTATAAAACGAAACTCCAACAATTGTACCTGTCGGCATCATCATTAACACAGGTACCTAATATTAATGCTTGTCATGAATCGACAGTGGCGTTGAACAATTCAACTACCTGAGACAATTCGAACATTTATTGACGAATCTAAAACTGTACTAGAATTTAGGTTATATTTTCGTGGCGCTTTTACAGTCTTATAAACCGTCAGTCATATCAGGTGATATGCTAAGCATTATAAAGTATAAACGCTTTGATTAAACAGCTCTATTATTCATTTTAGAACACTGATTTTTATAAAACATTTTTGAAAGTGATAACTCTCAACCAACAACAAACTCTTATGCATATATACAAATATGCAATTGCAATTTTGACAGCGTCAAAATTGAATAAAGCTTAATTGAAAGGTTTCAATTCAAAGTTCTACGGTCAATGATCGATTCTCCATGGCTCATCACGAACAAAGAAAGATGCATCATGCGTTTAGAAAAGCTCCCAAATACACATGCTAGCAATAGACCTGTCAGACAATAGCCGACAAAGTAAACGTCTAAAGTGAAAGTCACCTCTAGATTTAAGATTTGCGATGATAATTTTAATACTAGCCATGAGCTAATTATTAGGTAACCAAATAAGTTCATGCGGTCTTTGTATGAAGTAGAGTATCATGAATATTGTTTAGGTTGCTGATCGATATCATTTGTTTCTTATGTGTTATCTACTTTAGTATGGATCCTTATTTTATCGGATACATACACATTTTGTGTTCTCTTTGTTTAATTCCTAGTTTTAAATAATTGGAAATGGCAACGAATAAAACTTTAATTCGAGGTTGTTCACTGTATGAGCACAACACTGTATGTACCAAAGCTGCAGTGGTGGCGAGAAAAATATATACCGCATTCGGAAATGTTGCCGTAAGTGATCGAACAACACAGAAGTGGTTCAAAAAATTTTCTTCGGAAGATCTCAACTTGAGCGATGAAGCACGCTCTTAACAACGAGGATATTCAATTGATTGCGGTGGAAAATTCCTATGCAACGTGGCTAGAGCTACAGGAGGATTCAATATGAGTGATGAAACCATACGTTTGCATCTTCATCAGCTAGGAAAGGGATGGAAGTGAAGCAAATGGGTCCCACATCAATTGCTAAATGATAACAAATTAAGTCGTCTTGCCATTTGCTTGGCAAACATTTCACCCAACCAAAATGAACTAATCCTTGATCGGTTGTTAACCTGCGACGGAAATTCGATATTATACACAAATTCTACGCGTTCGTGCCATTGGTTGTCGCCTACTGATTCAGTACCATACACTTCCAAAGCTTCCTTGCACCCGAGCAAAATTTTATTGTGTGTTTGGTAGACAACAAAAGGAATTGTCCATTATGAGGTTTTGGAAAGGGGTCAAACCATCACTGTTAACTTGTGAACAGCTTCACGAGTACAGGCAGCACCCATCCAATAACACCCTTCTTTGATCAATCGGAAGAAAGTGGTATTCTTACAGGATAACAACAGGCCGCATATCGCGGCAAATTTCTGAACTTGGCTGTGAAACTTTACCATACATTGACATTTCGTCAAGTGATTACTTCTTTGTCTCTTGACAATTGTATGAAGCATAGACAGTTCAAAAGTCGAGTTAATGTAATAAATGCAGTCAAATGAATTCTACAAGACAATCACACCATTGAGTGTGATAGTAATTACTTCGTTGAATAATAGTGTATTATGAATATTAAATTTCACCATCAAGAACCGCACGAACTTATTTGGTTACCTGTTATATTAGTAATATTTTCTGTAGAGATACCTGTCATTGGATAGGATATTTTCATGTCATGTCTCAATCAGGAAGCAAGCTTCTTGTTGTTATCTAACGGATTGCTTACTAAACGCTAAAAGAAAATGATTCTATTATAGAGAACAAACCAAACGTTAAAACAATAAATGTGAAAATGTCATTCTTCGTCCAAAACTTGTTTCTACCAAAGTCTGCACCAAACAATATTTGAAAGGTGCATACTTATGTTTTTTGAGAATTATATGTACAGTGCCTACACTAATTTCAAGTGCAGTAACTTGTCAAATTGAATTAGCGGGATGAGAATCAAAATAAGCCAGAACGTTATTTTCTCGCTAATAATGTTAGGTAGGTACCCCTTTTTACACACTTCGTTTTCGATGTGTATATTTTGGTGAAATATTTGTAAAAGCCACAAAAAGTACGGTACTGTTGGGGAACATTTGACTGTAACGCTGCAATGATCTATCACTGTTACTTTTCCGAAGCGAGACAAGTCGCAAGACATTTCAACGAGTTAAATAAATGATGATAACTGATTTAATAAATAATTAACAAAATGAAGTCCCATTCACATCTGATGGCACTTGCAGGAAAGACGATTTTGCGGTTTAGAGAGAGCAAGCAGCATAAGATGAGAGAAAGATCTATAGCATTTAGCATGGACCACGAAGTTTAGGCCACGCCTCGCTTGTTTCAAGTGTGATCAGATATGACGGTTACTCTAAGCACACAACACATAAATAACGAATTAACAGTAAAAATTCAAAAATACCAACTAAGTCAATAAATTCATTAATTAATCGCAATCGAAAGTAAAATTAGGAAAACTGTAAAACCAGCTAAAAATACTTTTGACATTTTCGTGGTATGTTTATTTTGAATCCGGCCAAGGCAAACCTATTGCGATTCTTTACGCAAGGAAACTGCTTCCATGTGTTAAACTAAAATTTCTGGCAACTTTTTTTATTATTCATTTTAAGTATATAGTGTATTAGAGCGGTTAAATCACAGGAATTGTCTTTTAAAATATCGAAGAATATAGAGGCTGTCCAATTTAAAAAGTACCAAGTTTTAAATTGACCCCATTAGTGTGTCGTCACAAAACCCAGTTGGCATGGCAATGCGTCATGTTTTTTTTTTTTCCAAACAAAACAAATTACTTCAAACATAATCATCATTTCTTTGAAAATGATTGCTTAGTTCTTAGCAAGTTCTTGGTTTCCTGGTTTTCTAGCAATATAACTCCATATTACCGCATAACATTATTATTAATGATTACTAGGGGCACAGGTAAAGCAAATATAAGGGAAAGCTCCTACAATAAAGAAGTAAGTACCATCACTTTACATAATTTACAACAGCCACACGTAAAATATATTATTTTCAGATTAAACTCACTGAAAATTGTAATATTGCAAGTACACACTGTACATGACCAAGAGGGCTACATTACGCCACCATAGGGCAACATTTGCATACCATAATATACCAGAAACTAATAAGACATGTCCGTGGAATACCCCAAGAAGAAATGTATTCATGCAAGGAATACTGTGCAACTAATAGGAATCTATCGGAACAAGAAATTGACAAATTTAAAGGTTTTTGATGAGTCTCTTTGATTTCTTGGTACATCTTCTAAGAGATTGCTGGAGGAACTTGCAGTTAATTAAAATATAATATATTTGCCATATTTTTTGAGTGAAAAATAATCTAATACCTACATGCATGTCATTAAAATTCTGAATAAAAGGTAAACCTTTATTTAGCCATTTCATAACAATGAATTATACTTCTGTTTAGAATGTAATCATAACACAATATATATATATATATATATATATATATATATGTATATATGTTATAGCCATCACTGTGTGTATACAATACAGCATTAATCAATTTATTTCTTTAACTCAGAGTCCTTTGAAAAATACTCGCACTTCTTCTGCTCACTGTGGTGATTACAAGCAAAGCCCATCACAGATTTGTCAATAAGATAGAATACAGGGCAAAAAAGAAACACCATACCATACAAGCTGCACACAAATTTAGAAATAAAGCATTTTTAGAGGAAATCCAACAACGTGAGCAGAATGCGAGGTTATGTAGCTTGTTTTGTTTGCAGAAAGTTTCACAGAGTTGCCATTTCTTAACGTCGGCACTAATGCTCTAAATTGTCGCAAAAAACGCTACTTGCAATTGTTTTTTTTCTTAATTGCCTCTTAATCAGAATGATCAGAATAATTTCATTTAATCGAATTTATAGCATTTATAATAACAGAATTAGCAATAGTGTGTCGATATGTTTGTATAGCTGCACTGTAACTACAATAAAAGGATGTAGTTACACACTAGTTAGACATAAATTGTGTGTGCAATGCACTCTGCATTGCACACACAATATTTGCTTATATGGAATCCTTTCATCCATTTATTTAATTTTTTGCTACTATTTTTATCCAGGTGCTATTCCGCAAAATCAGGCAATATTTAAATTGATAGAAGTTTGAATTTTACAAGTTTAAATATAGTTTAGTTACTCAAAACGATAACATACATATGTATAGATATTTTCATAAGGAACACAAACGACTGAGTCAGATATAAAATTGAAATAGGTATTAATAGCTCCCATAAATAAAACAGTGACGTTAACGACTTAACTAGCACGTTCCCATTTTTTATTTTGTTTTTAGCGGAAGGAAATTTGAAAAGTACACCGTGTTCTATATCTTTTAAATTAGACTTTTCGCTTCGAAGTAACCAGGAACTATTTATGTAAATATGTAGTTATGTTTTAATTTTTAATTATTAAATGCTAAATAAAGGATTTGTTGATATTATTATATTACGTATTGGCTTATGGTAGAATAGTGAAATTTGTCATTCATGAACGCCCACCGGAGATCTTTATTATTGTACAGTTCAGATTCTATTTAGAACACGGACACGATAGTATTTATTGGGATAGAAAAAGTGTGTATATGATGTCATCTCTGGGCTTACTGCCAACGATGTAAAAAAATTCTCTAGATTTCCACGTTCCTATACCACACGAATAAATTACTAGATTCTTACAAATCACTAAATATATTGACAAAAAATAGTGATGACGTTTTAGGCGAACCTACACATAATGCATAAAATTTTTGCACAAATGTTAAAATTAGCATTTATTGCATCACCATTGTTGACCGGGACTCAAAGTCATAAGATTTAGCTATCTGATGCTAATTATTTGAGAATACGAAAACTTCCATAAGCGATTCACAACAAGGTCGAACTAAATAGAATTTTCGCCTTGGCAGGTTACTCTAATAAATTAGACATTGAAACTGAACGACTAGATATTAATACGATGTCAAAATTAATAAATGATTTTAGATAGAGTTTGGGTCGGCATTTTTATTTTGTTGCAAATGAAGTATACTAGCAAATACCTATACAGGATTAACATATTATAAATATGAAACCTTCAAAGCTTGAAACTGCATGGCTTTTGCGCACAGTAATAATGCAAAGTTATGTCAGCACAACAATACATTAGCATCTCAAATAAGATTATTAGATGATCTTGTGACCATGACGGCTTTTGAAATTGACGTGTTAGATGTAAAAACATTTGTTTAGAATGACGCGACATAATAATATAACCAACCAAACGGATTCCGAAGTGTTTACAAAACATTTAGCAGTCACAATAACGATTAGTGCATCTATTTTCAGGTTGGTTTAGCGAACAAGTAATATTTGGATATACAAAAAAGGTCAACATTAAACGAAAGGTTGCTAATGTGCTGCATGACACAATACATTGTATATTTTGCTACACACCAACGCATACCTAACCTATACAACGCAAAAATCTAACAAAATATCCTCGTGTATGTATGTCGACTGGAACATAGGCGTCCTGGCCTAGACCTACTATTACTGTTTGTTTAAACACGTGCCCCTGATAGCACTCCTAAAAATTGTTCTTCTTGTTTATCGAGCGCACCCTAAGTGAATTAATGAATAATTGGCAACAAAAGGAGATGGCAATATTATGTATTGGATTATATTTTGTTATCTCGATATCTTATTTTCCTACCTATGCAATTATTATATTCAAACACCTAAACCCAGTAAATACGTTTTTGCAGAGAAAATTAAAACTTTGGGAGCAGTTATTTCTGTGCCACAAAGATTATTTCTGCTTGTGGAATCAATAAAATTATAATGTATTAAGAGATATATGCAAATGCATAATGTAATACACATAAATTAGCCTCACACCCACATAATAATAACTCAGAAATTAATTAATATAAATATAACTAGAACTGTATTGGAAAGCAAATGACGGATTGACTTACAGTATCCAGAAAATATATTTGCACACTATTTCAACTCAATTTTAACATTTTCGGTTGTTATTACTTTTAATAAAAGTATTATTATATGTATTGTAAATACAAAAAATTAAACTACATTTATCACTGAAAGAGTATACATAAACCAGAAATATATTTTTTTTATAAACAGCCCAATAAATAATACACAAATTGTAGAGGAAAAAGTATTTGAACACCAAGCGGAAATTACAGAAAAAACCAATCTATGCTCAGGGGAATCCCACCAGATTGTGGATTCTCAACGACACGTTGTTACTGCTTAGTATTTGCGATGACTTGAATAGATTCGATCCAAATAAATATGGCGACGAAATAAGAGAAATTACAGGAGAAATAATAAAATTACATAATGAAGGCAAATCTCTTAGAGAAATCGGTCCCATATTAAATAATCTGTTTTCAACAGATAGGCTCATTGTAATAAAATTTAAAAATACCCGTCAGTTGAATAATTCACGGCGATCAGGTCGTCCAAGAAAGCTAACGCTAAGGGAAGAAAATTTTATAATCAGAGAAATAAAAGCAATTCTTTTAATAGTGCGCCCAAATTAGTGGTGATCCTTTATAACGTTACTGAAAAGCGTGTATATCCCGATACTATAAAAAATGTTAAAAAAAACATGGATATCAAGCCCGTGCAGCCCGAAGAATACCATTTGTAAGCAAAGTCAACCGACGTAAACTATTGGCATTTTCAAAAAAATATATTAATCAACGTCTAGAACTTTGGAAATTAGTTATTTTTTCCGAAGAAAGCAAATTCAGCGTGACTTGCTCTAATGGTAAGAAATGGGTGTTCAGAAAACAAGGTGAAACTTTAAAAACTAAGAATTTTCAAGGTACAGTGAAAGGTGGCGGCGCCAGTGTTATAGTGTGGCGTAGATTACTTATTTTTTATTCAAGGATTAATGGACACATTTGGATATTTGAACATTTTGAAAGAAAATTTGAGGCAAGGTGTGGAAAAATTAAATTTAAACCGTCGTTATCATTTTCAGCATGATAACGACCCCAAACACATAGTGAGGGAATGGATATTGTATGATGTGTCCCATATGATGCTTGAACCCCATCAAAAATTTGTGGGAAATATTGGATCAGCAAGTTGGTTTACGCGAGATAAAAGAAAGGAACAATTAATAACTGCTTTAACGAAAAATCTATAATATAATCCCAATATAACGAAAAATCTGATTAACTCTATCCCACGACGCCTGCAAGCCGTAATAGACGCTAATGGTTTATGCCACGAAATATTAACTATATAATTTATATTATTTTTTGTCTTAAAATAGAAGTGTGAAAATAATTTTTCGTGTATAGTTTGTGTGTTATTTACGTGATTTTTTTTACTGTGGCGTTCATAAAAATTTATGTTTTTGGTTTATACATACTTTTTCAGTAATAAATGTAGTTTCATTTTTTGTATATTACAATACAAGTGTCTTTTATTAAAAGTAATAACAAGTGAATATGTTAAAATTGAGTTAGTGTGCAAATACATTTTCTGGATACTGTATGATGAGTTTGGAAATGTAGTACATCCCATGCAGCACACTTCCGTTTAATACACGTAAAAATGGTTAATTTAAGATAAAAATATATGGCTAGTAAATATATCTATGAATGTTATGATTTCGGCAATGCCATCCTCAGTAGTTACGCTAAACATTTTAGCGTTACTGTTGAGGGTGGAAACTCTGCCGAAATACGTATGCTGTTTGTATATATTTATGCGGTGTGGAGTGTTTTTTAATGTTTGTTAAGTGTATGTATTATGTATATAGCAAATGTTGCATGACTGTAGTTAATATACATTTATTGTTGGTAGTACAGTGTACAATATTTAAGCGTTAATTATGTAACGAAAGTTTAGAAAACGTATGTTTTAAACGTTTAATTAAATAATAATCGTCGATGTCGAACGTTTTTTATGCGTATTACACATTAGTAGTAAATACGTATATATTATTAAAAAAATATACGTTTTTGCGGCGGATATTTTACCAAAGATGGAACCATTAGTATCTACGGTATATCTCATTTAGTTTCGGAATAAAAAGAAACCTTTATTAAACGTGTGTTCCCTGGGATACTATTATTTGTAGAAATGCCTACCTAGGTATCTTTTAGAGCATCTTTTGGTTCATCAAATATTCGTTAGCGTATTAGGTTTGTAAGCAGCGCACGCGAACGTTAAACTGTTTTCTCAAATTGAATACGCAAAGGATTGCTTATTCGATTGTTATTTGAAATTTTCCCACATCTTCGGTTCAATAAATTGAAAATAATAGCTGCCTGCTATTCTCGGAGTCCTCTTCCGGAGATTTCTGAAATTTTAGATTAACTATGTGGACATCTTGGAACCATGCGTATTAATTTACTAATATCAGTGACCAAAAAGATTTTGTCGAAAAGCCATGTTGTTTTTGTGCAGTGGAGTATAACTTGCTTATTTTTTTCTTTTTACTTTTTACGCGGAGCATGGGGCTTCAGTAAAATCTCTCCATTTCTCTCTTTCGTTCGCCATGGCCTTGACTTCTATCCATCATTTCTTCATCTTCTCAAGTTCCTGTTCTGTATTTCTCCTCATAGTTTTCTTTTTCCGGTTTGGCTGTAGTTGTGAGCTTGTTTTTTACATCGTTTTCATATATCCTAATGAATTTCCGGCTACGTTTTCTTATTGTCTTTTCGATCGGTTCTGCGTTAGTTTTTTTCCCATAGTTCCGTATTCGTTATCCAACTTGGCCAGTAGATCTCCAATAGTTTCCTCATACGCCACTTAAATTTTCTGTATGTTTCTTTCATCCAGTTTACAAGTTTCTGATGCATACAGGATTATACGTTTAACGTTAGCGTTTAATAGCAGAATTTTTTGTGACATGGACATTTTCATGGATTTCCAACAATTGCTCAACAAATAAAATGCGTTTTGGGCTTTATTCTAGCGTCTATTTGTTTTTCCATTCTTCCTTCGCAGTCTATCAAACTCTTTGGGTAGCAAAAGTGGTATCGGCTAAATCGAGATTTTCCAGTTGTCAAAAAGTATTCCCAGTTTTCGTTTTTGTTGCTTTCCCCTTGATGCAATCTACCATAATCAAGAATATCGTCGGGAACAGTATGACCGACTCCATTTATAGTTCTCTGTTAGACTTCTGTTGTAGTAATTGCACAATATAGTTCATGTATATGGAGTATAACATATGCACCACAAATTCATTAAGCGTTCTTACCAGTTATAGGTACGCCATCTTTACTAATAATGTACTTGTTTGAATACTTAAGTATTGTAAGTCGTTATACCAATGATTCCATAAATAATATCAGATTGTCTTAAAACGTATTTACTTGGTTCATCGCTCTGAGAAAATATTTTGATAGTTCCGAATAATGAAAAATAAACCCCATAGACAAACTTCGTTTGATAATTTTAACAGTGTGGGGTGTTCAGTACCATCTTTATATCATGTTCACTGATATCCACAATTTTTTCCATTTATTTTAGTATGAAAAATTGTATTGTGCTTCGTATAGTTATAACACATATATTTTCGTTTAGAATTGTCTATACGAAAAGAATAAAAGTGTTTCAGAATGCTATATGTATTTCGAAGATATTTCAAACGCTGGACAATTTACCATGTAAGTTTAGGGGTGCATGAAGCATAATATTAACTTTATTAATATTCTTTTATTGTTTATTTATGATATTGTGCATCTTTCCTTGTAGGTACTAACACAAAATGATTAGTGATACATTCATTTATAAATTGATGCATGTAAAACCTTTCAAATTAATAAACGAATTGTTATTATTTACCAAATAAGAATTAACAAAAGTGTAAAAAACCGTGCATATGCGTATCTGGGATTAGAGAATAAGCAATACATATCCTGCTGCCGTATAATAAGACTGAACCTGACGAAACCTTACGTACGCGTATGCATTTGAACTTCTCAAAACATACATACCTAGATATGTACATACATATGTATTCATGGGAGTACGTAATGTCAGTTAACTATCATCTTATTTATGTTATTTACATGAGAGCGGATGTTGGGCATAACGCAATGCGTTCATAATTATAGTGACCTGTTTTAATAAGCAGTCTGGTTAGAAAAATATACTAGGAATCAATATTTGATGTTATAACCGCAGGCAACACATAATGTCATATTATAAAACGTGATAGTCAGGAATTATTACATTATCAACGCAATCGCACTACTATTATAGTCACCCTTTAGTCATTAAGTTATCGAATGACACAGATCAGTTAATAGATTTCGCAATATCTATATGTTCTACCGAGAACATGCATTAGGTGCAGATAAAATTTATTTTAGCACCTTCCTATGTATAAATAACAATGCCAGCCGCAAACCGCAATTCACACACTTGTTTTCACGCCTGCATACTGAAACGTGACAATTGTTTGCAGATGATGTAATTATTGATAGCATCGTAACGTATTATTGACGGCGGTACGCTAATGGGTCGTTACATACTGAAACATCCGTAATTGTTTTAGGAATAGTGACATAATGAGATAACGCATAAACAAGGAATTTGCATTAACCTACTAAGAAGTTTTTATATATTTGTACAATATTTCTTTTACTTTTACCATTCTTTTACTTTATTTTATTATGGTTTACGTGAAATTCATTTATTAAAAATAATTCACCCTTAGTTAATGAGAGAGCGGTAATAATGGACAAACTGTAACTGAGTTTAGAGGAAGCATAAAGATTCAAACGATTAGTGGAAAGAGGTGAAGTACCTTTTAAAATTCCAACACGCTGATATTTTGTGTTAAACTCAGGTAAGTTGGTATACTTTCAACATAACTACGTCGTCATAAAACTACAGATTCTATCAGTTTGCTCAATTTGAGTATCATTTAAGTTAATGTTAGTCGTATTGGTTTAAAGATATGCTAAACTATCGGACAAACTTGTACTGTTTGATTATTATATACCAATTACAATAGAGGTTCCTAGTTATAAATTAATTCACAATTCTGATGATTGTGTGAAGGTTTCACTACTTAGAACATGTAACTTCCTAAAATTTAAATGCTTTTAAGTTTGCCACATTATAGATTAGATAGTTTTCTGTTTCAAGTTTTTTTTCTGTTTTCTCCATTTACATCAGCACGTAATGGGGCACAAATAATGAAGAAGGCCCACGAATATAATACGGGAGTCGAAATGATGTTCATTGATTTTTAAGAGATCTTTGACTTTATCAAAACTAAAATTTGCCATGATGGCTAAGAAATAAATAGCAAATTCTGTTAAAACCACAAAAGGAGAAACAAAGGAATTAAAAAAAAACAACTGCGTTAGGCAGCTTCCAGCATGACGTTTCAATATATCACTTGCATATATAACGAAAAAAGTAAACAAAGATACATTGAGAACTAAAGCTGGACAGATAATAGCGTATGCAGACGAAATACTAATACTAGCGGAACGAAAAGAAATCATGAATAGAATGTTTGAAAAAATTGGAGGGAAAGAAATTATCTATAACCAAGTTAAAAAAAAATTATGAAAATTGGAAAACCATAAACAGGAATAAATACCTCAGAATAAAAGAATACAATTTTGAACAGGTGAATGAATGTAACTACCTGCGAGCCGTGATATCTAGATCATTACCATCTATTACCATCGGGTAATAGAAAACTTGAAATTAAAGGTGGTGGTTGCAAATCGAGCATTATTCAGTAACAAGAAGCTGCTAAAAAGTAAGGATCTTAGAAATGAAACCAAGGTCAGTATTTATCAAACAATAAGACTGGTAGAGCTGTATGCAGTTGAGACAGTAACAAGAAAAGAGGACAGATTTAAGAATAGTTGAGAGGAAGGTACACAGCGGAATATATGGACCGGTTAAAATAGCCGAAATTGAATACAGAATTAGGATGAACTTTGAGCTCAAACCGGAAGTAAGAGATGACGTAGAAGAAGTTATAAAACAACAGTGGAGAAAATAGTTAGGAGACGTCCATGTCAACAATAAAGACAGTGTTGACAATGGAAGATTAATTTAAAAAATTGAGGAAACTGGTTCGGTCATGGAAAAACAAACTCTATCGCGTCCTCGTCCTGTGCGGTTGATCGAAAACATTGCAGTCATCAGTGAGAGTATCAATGGGAATGCAGGAACATGAACACGTCATCGTTCACAGGAGCTGAAGCTACGACACCATTTGCAACGGAGACAATTCACTAATTGGGTGATGGAAAACCAAACAGTACCTTTTTTGTAAAACATCTTTTGTACTTTTCTGTACCACAAAATATAAATTTTATATATTTTTGACATTGTGTACATAAAAATGAAAATGAATGAATACTATTTTATACAGTCACTCAATCATTTTCATTTTTATATACACACAATTATGAATGTAAGTAAAACTAAGTTTTTTATAGTATACATCAATTTCCAACCGAGAAATGTAGGTTAAAATTGTTTATTTATTTACAATTACCCAACGGAAGATCCTTTGACAGTGTAAATCAAACAACAAACAATTAAAGAAATGTATACATGAACACGGCATAATATGAACATATATAAAAAAAATGATCATATATTTAAGAACTATAGAAAAATTTACAGGGAGCAATAATAAAATAAAATGTATTCACTCTTAATACATTTAAATAAAAACGTCCTCAAAATGTATATTAGCCCACCGACTGATATGTGAAACAGGAGCATTGAATAAAACGTTGGTTCTGGAGGCAGGGTTGAAAAGAGACGCTGCAAATCTCGATGACTGACGAGGCACATTTTGAACAGCAGTAGTGCGCAGTCAATCAGTCCATGCAGCAGCCTCCACGCAAATCTAGCTTCATGCCCTTGGCGCCGAGAAGTTAGTGAATTCATGATCTGTTTCAGAAGCAGGCCCTCATAGTCAATACCCCGAGGAGGATAAATTCCATCAACTTTAAATGACAGGAATTTCAGAAACTTACGATAAATGCGCTCAATCAAAGACGATGGCGAATATAATGCGCATACTCTAAACCGCTCACAACGAACGCAAAAAACAAATATTTCCAAACAGTTAAATCATGGAAATATTTGGAAATACCAAGAGTTGTCAAAGAGAATTTCGAGATCAAAGAATGTATTGCTTTTATATATGATATCAGTAAGTACTACATAGGTGGAAGGAAATGTGTTACGTTTACGAGTATAAGAAACTGAGCAACATTTAGAAACATTAACCTTTAATTTGTTGGAAACACACCAATCAACTAACGCGTTCAGATTGTCTTGCAAGAAATCTACATCGTGAACTGAAGAAATTGATGAATATAACTTTACATCGTCAGCATAAGCTAATACAGGGCAAGAAATAGATTCAAGGAGATGTAAAAAGCAGCGGCCCAACATTTGACCCTTGAGGTACGCTAGATCGGGAAACAAATTCAAGTGACTGAAAGCCATTGTAGTGTACATAATTTATCTTGTTACTGAGATAAGATATAATAAGTCTACGGAAAATCGGACTCATACCAAAAGCATTCAGTTTTTTATCAGCAACCCGTGATCAATTGTGTCAAAAGCGACGGATAAGCCAGTATAAATGACATCTACTTGACCCTGCCTATCCAAACATTCACGAATGTATTGCGTAATAGTAACTAAGTTGGTCGTCGTAGATCTAGCAGATAGAAAACATGCTGGTGAGGAGATATATATCTGTGTATGTTAAACATCAAGGAGGAGTAAATGACCTGTTCATCACCTTCGCAAGTAGTTCCCTAAAATATATAATATAATCTTATTGTATTAATTACATAATTTTAATGTATTCCAAAGTTAGGCCAACGGAAACTTACCGCATTACTTCCACCTGAATCAGAGAGCAATGATATGTGACCAGGAACATGAACACATCATCGTTCACAGGAGTTGAAGCCACGACACCATTTGCAACTGAGACAATTCGCCAATTGGGTGATGGAAAACCAAACAGTTTTGTTGATATGCAGAATTATCGAATGTGGGCCAATAAAATCCTGGCGCTATTCATGAAAACCAATGCATGCGGATTATGGGCCGGAGGTGTCATTACACAGGCCCTTTTTTGAGAATGAGTTTGGCCAAGCTTTAACTGTAAATGATGTACGATTTCGTGACATGAAATCGAACTGTTTGTTGGATCAGTTGACAGATATGGCCCTCGAATAAATTTGGTGTTATCAGGGTGGTGCTACATGCCACACAGCAACAGAAACCACTGATTTATTAAGACAACGTTTTCCTAGTGGAGTGATTTCTCTGGGGTTTTGTAAAGTCCAAGGTCTATGCTAGCAAGCCACAAACAATTCCTTAACTGAAAACAGAAATCCAACGCGTTGTTGCCGAAATTTAGCCAACTGACTTGGAAAAAGTCTTCGAAAAGTTAATGAAAAGGGTCAGAGTAAGCCAGCACAGCCGCGGCGATCATTTGACCGACATCATATTCCGTAATTAATCTCGACTTTATAAATCAATAAAAATTGCTCAATTAAAATAATAATTTACTGTTTTCAATTTTAATTAAATCCGGCCTAACCGATGGGTCAATTTAATCGATTTTGTAGCTGTGATAATGTTAGCTATAGTGAATATTTTAGCTACCATGCATATACTTATGTATGTACTTTCTATTAATAACTATTAAATATGAGTCATTAATAAGAACATTGTTTAGGTATGGAACACTCGAAGCAATCAATCACATGTCGTGCAAACAAAATTACGAACAAAAAATATGAGTGTGAAACCTCATAAATTTTGCTATTAAGACAATTTTGTTTGGAAGTTCTGCTAATAAATTTAGTTCCTGGTGGTTTCTCAAAATACATACAAGACAAAATTCTACCACAACTTTAGGAATAAGATGCAATAGAAGAGAATGAAATAATATTTTTTTTTTAAAGAAACATGAGTAGTTTAGCTTCAAAATTCCTACAATATGAAGAATATCATAAGATATATCGTGAAACGTAAACATAATTGAAGTTTAGCAATTGTATCACCCAAATACGTCACTCTGCTGGAATGCGTTAATATTTTAGGCCGTATTACGCGTTAAATGATTGAATGATTTGTTTACACATGACTGACTAAATGTAATGCTATACGGGGAGTTGCATAGTTAATCACTTACAATTACTCACCTAACAATTTTATTGCATTATAAAATTTGTCATCCTGCTTTTTATTTTAAAGTAATGATCACACATGATGTCATAGCTTATTTGTGGAGCACTACAAATTAAGTTACGTTTACCTATTAACTCCCCCATTTATTCGACCTTTTACGTTTTACTGTTCGATCGTAAGAAACGGTTTTCAAGGACTATTAACACACTAAACATGAACAGCAGATACTGTTTTCGTGATTTATATTAGAAATTTTATGCTATTAACATTTACATCATGTGTATTTATAGAACCCACTAAAATTGGGTATTTCAGATAATAGCATGCGAATTAATTTAGAGGATTATGTTATGCGAATGCAAATTTGTTTCGATTTGCAATTGGAGTGCGAGGACGTAACTGTATATACTTTGTATGTTATAAATAAATACATGCAAGCAAGTTGCGTAAGAAAACCTTGTGAATGAATAATCATTTATGATATAAACACGCTTTGCAGTATTACTTTTTTATATTTTTGAAAATATGTTTCATACAGACTACACTTCGGAGCGGTTGATAAAGAAAGAAACATATACATTTTATTATGAGGCATCATTTTACGATAAAGTAAATCAAGTAAGTAATGAGCCAATTATTTTGCGTGGTCCACATTTTGAGAAACGCTGGAATATTTGTTTACGCAGGTCAATCGTCAAACGTCAGTTTGCTCCTGGTGTTTCGATAGTTTACGTGACAATAAGGTCTTATTAACTGAAACATTAGTGGAAATTAAAAAAAAAAGTAAGATTTGTTGATTTGTCATCTTGAGATTTTTGTCTTTATTTTGGGATCAATTTTATTTTCCCGTTTCTTTAGCATTAATTGAGGATGTTGAGACATCACTTACACCGTGATATGCAATCAAAAGCTATTAGGATGTTTGAAAGTGGTTTAACCCAAACGGCTGTTGCAGAAGCTCTCAACACGTCAAAAAGTATCATCAATCGCTTGTGGTTGACATATCAGCAAATCAATGATGTGCCTGAACGTCATACAGGAGGCACAAGAGCAACTCGACCAATTCACTTGAGACTTTGTGCATTAAGAAACCGCAACATTACGGCGACAGAACTAGTGATTCGAGTTTACGACACTCATGCGTCAATAAGCGATCAAACAGTGAGGAATAGACTCCATGCAGATGGTCTTAATGCCCCTCATTCTCTGAGAGTTCCTGCTTTGTCGAGATGAAATCGAAGAAGAAGATTAGAATACACGCAGCAACATTTAATTTGGAATCAACAAAACTGGGCATCTGTTTTGTTTTCTGGCGAATCCCGATTTGGTTTGCAGCCAGATACAAGAAGAACGAGAATGTGGAGACCTCCCGGGAATGTAGAACGATTAGCTACATCGCAAACTGTTCACAGCTTCCAAGAAGGTAATGCAATGGTATGGGGTGGAATATCTCTGGGTGAAAAAACTGACCTCGTTCTCTTGGGTCGGTATTTAACGCCATTGACTATCGTGACATTATTCTTCAAAACGTTGTGCTACCACATGTTGCAAAAATTCGTGAAAATTTTCGACTCAGCCACGACAATGCGCGCCCGCATATTTCAGGTATCATTCGTGGATTTCTTTAAAATCATGAAATTAATTTTTTGCCATGGTTAACGGAATTGCCTGATTTAATCAAAATCTAGTCTTTGAAACAAAACAACAATTGTATCAGTCTCTTGTAAAACAGTGGTATGCCACCGATCAACAAGAGCTACACGACTTGATTAGGAGTATACTAAAGAGGTGCAGAAAGGTAGTAAATACTCGTGAAGGTCCCACAGGATACTGACATTGCACTCATTGTCACATGTTGTTGATTGTTATTGTTTATAAAAATTCATTAATTCATTATTTCTAAAGGAATATATGTCTCATTAAGTATTCTTAACTGTTTCTAAAAGTAAACAAGTAATGATGGTCGACTTATACCTTTACATACAACAAACAATTATTCACCTATGTGGAGTAGAAATGCATTTCCTTACTTATCTCCTAGATTATTTTGATGTGTGTATAAGATAAACAGCTCAGTAGTCTCCGAAAGTTTTTAAATAAACCATGTAAAATTAAAACAAAAGCCTTTGCCATTAGAATGAGATAATAAATCAAGATACGTATTTCGGCAACTAAGTTGCCATCATTAGTAGAAAGTATCTCTGTAAGGTAAGATTTGGGAAGACATGTTTTTCAACAGATCACCCGTGGAATAACTCAGTGGTGAGCGTATTCTCCAAGGAGTTACCTCAGTCAAAAATACTAACACATCTTCCTTTGTAGTATGTTAGTGGCCGAAGTACGTGTCTGATAAGAGCATTTTTTAAGCGGTTGTGATAAATAAGATCGCACCGCGAAGACGCGCAAACACTACCGTACTATATTATTTCGCGTTGCTTTGCGTATTGAGTTGCAATTGTCAGCATTTTCGTTATATTGTAATATTTTATTAGATTTAGAGTTAGTTAGTTTTAGTTCTTTTCTTTTTATTTCTTTTTTGTTTGCGTGTTTTTTGCAATTAATTTTTATTTCCATTAGGTTTAGGCTTAGTTATAATTCCTTCTCTCATATTTTTATAGCCTTTTGATTGCATATTTTTGGAATGCCTGTTTAGGTTAATTTATTAGAAAATTTTGTTTTCGTTTTTCATTATTTCTTGTTTTCCGTCGGATATTCACGATGACCTTTAGCAAACGCCCTCACCAACAATTAATGACTACTTGGATTGAAAATTATGATCGTTTTATAATAATAGCAGAATACTATTGCAAAATTTGTTCGATTACTTTAAAATGTTTAAAAAAGTCAAGAATTATGGAACATTTAAAGATAGAATCACACCAGGATCAATCGAAGACGACTAATAAATTTTATAGCCACTTTTGTGAAGCTCTTGTGTCTGCAAATATCTAGAAAATTAGATCATCCAGTTTGTTTACAATTTCTCGCAGAATATATAGGCAATCACGTTCCAGACGAGTCAACTCTTCGAAAAAATTAGAAGCGGGAATTACAGCTTTAAATAATATTTCAATTAAGTGTAGAAATATATCGGGTGATTTCGACATGTGCTATGCACATTGCAATATCTCGTTGTTCATTTTCATGTTTCCGAAGATCTAAACAACTATGAGTTTCAAAGTTATTAAATATACGACGCCCTGCTTCATATGCAATTAGCTTTTCAAACTGCATCCGAAAAGAATATGGAATTTGTCAAATATATTGATCACGATTTTGACATTTTATAACATATTGTCTTTAATCGAACAAATATCTATACTCAAATATAAAACT
This sequence comes from Osmoderma eremita, assembly GCA_031763485.1. Taxonomy (NCBI): domain Eukaryota; kingdom Metazoa; phylum Arthropoda; class Insecta; order Coleoptera; family Scarabaeidae; genus Osmoderma; species Osmoderma eremita. The sequence continues at coordinate 409,974 of JARFOC010000364.1, read as the reverse complement.
AGCATCCATCAACAAAAATTAATAATACACCAATTTAATTTATTAATTAAAAATATAACAAAATAAGCAAAAATGCTAATGTTATCAAATAAATACAAATGCATACCGATTTATATTTATTTGATAACGTTAGCATGCTTGATAACGTTGCTCCACTGTGATCAACACGCAACTGATGTACGAGCATCACGCAGCTGATGTACTAGCATAGTTGTTAGATCTACTTAGCGAAGCAAGCAATTTCGATTACACTAGGTGACTATAGAAGACTCGCTCATACGGTCTATCATACAGGTACATATGTAAAACACGACAAGATATTCATATTATGTTATGGGATGCGGTGAGTTCAGATTTGCCAACTAGTTGTGCCAATTTATATTATATTGTGATTAACATTAGCTTATTACTACATTAGCAAATAACGATGAAAGTATGTAAATATATACTTGGCTTTCACAATCCCATTTGATCAATTCTCAGGGAGAAAATATGTTATTAAATATTAATTTAAAATGTTAAGGTTGTTATTTCATCTGAAGCAGTGCAATGGCTAAAGCCACCAATGAAGTAGTCTATCAAGATTCAAGAGGGCTAATGTCCAAAATTTAACTAAGATTGTGGAAGGAAATATGACTAGGATTACATTTATTAGATAGGAGATGCTTATAATTTACAAATAATAATTTGGAATTTACACTTATCATATTAATAAGACTTTACTAGAAATTATATGCGAAGGATTCCGATTACACTAGGTGACTATTGCAGGTTCGCTCGAACGGTATATCGTAAAGGTATTAATAAGGGTTCACCATATGCACACCTATGTAGTAGGTAATATTTTGTGCCAATAATGTTAGGTATCATTATTATGGTTAATACATATATATGCAATATGCACTCCCGAAAATATGTACTGTGACTAATATCTGCTTAGTGTTACATTGGCAAACGTACACACATACATAACATGCTTTATTAGATAGTTTGGCACGCCTCGTATTTATTTAAAGGTTGGCAATGAACGACCGCGAGTACCTTATACTTGTTAATGAAATGGACGGTGCCCACGTTTATAGTAAAGGTAGAGACCAGAAACTGTTATTTTTAAACAAATTGAACAACAGCATATATCGTTTGTTACTAATCCTAACGATCTCATTTTTGCCTAATTGTACTTTGCAAACTACAGTAGCGTATTTTAACTGACTTATAATTAAATTATATTTGTTTTTCAGGATTCTATTTGTGTTATCGTTTAAAAGTATTTCCACAAAATGGAAATTTAAATTTTTTTTCACATTGTGTACGTAAAAATAAAAATTAATGTATATCATTATATGCATACATAATTATGCTATTACATAATTATGAATGTATGTAAAACTAAGTCTTTATAATATATATATATCAATTCCCAACCGATAAATGTAAGTTAAAATTGTTTATAATCCTTTTGTATTAGAACATAGCTTTAATATATTCCAAAGTTAGGTGAAAGGAAACTTACCGCATAACTTCTACCTGAATCATAAAACAATGATATGTGACCTGCACATATGTCATCATTAGGTAATCGCTCTCTCTAACTTTTAGTGCTATTCTAAGGTGAGTGAGGTACTAAACTAGTAATTTGAATGACCTTACAAGTACAATTAACAAACCTTAAGCTAGATGATTTATAGATGTGTAAATGACACTAGTAATGATATTGAGGAGAAAAATCTTTCTGGCATTTTCTTTTTACCTTTTGGAATTGATTGTTTGATACTTACTTATAGTACAACAAGGTCAATATTGTTACTAAACCTTTTTTTATGGCGAAGCCAATTAAGGTGTCTATTGCCGTATGAGTAGGTATATGGTGGTGGACAAAAGGGTGGAACCACATAAATTTCTTGAAAGTTATTAAAGATATTGAATTAAATTTTATATGTTAAAATTAGTAACCATTCATGGAGACCAATTATACCAAGTATACAGATTGTTCCAAAAATTTGTGACTTACTAATGTTTTTTTTTTTGATTAGGTACCTTGTTTATTTTTACTTTTTGAAATTTTCCTCGATAACACGATTTCAACAAACTATACTATTTAGGGTCTCAATTATTTAGTTTAACATTGCTTATTTGTTAATTTTTTATTTTCTTCCGAATATAGTAGTACATAATTTTATTAATTCGTAAGAAGGACAAATTAAATTGGTCAAAAGTGTATGAGATGTTCAAAATGGGCACTTCCGAACAATAAGCTACTCTATCTCTAGATTATCTTACAATCCCTCTATGTAATATCTAATGAAATTATGATCACTTCTTCGGTACTTATTCTGAGTCAATTCTTGCAAGTCTAGGTCTGTTTAGCTTTCTGCTGTAGATAACCGCACAGTTGGTCACAACCTTTTGTAACAGTCTGTATAGTTAAAATTAGTTTTCAAGATAGCCCCTTGTCGCTAATTTTCACTTGAAAATTTTATTTTAATATCGTAATTAACTGCACAAATATTTACGTGGTTCTATACATTTGCCCACCACGCTATAATTAAATTTCGCACGCGGCCGGTTTTAGTTCTTGCGTTTTCTGAGCCAGTCTACATGGGAACAATATGTCTTTGCATTTATAGGGCTGGAAGATTGGAATTACACTTGCCCTAGCAAGCAGAATATTAATGTTTACATTTAAACTTTGAACATTGTAAAATCTTCAAAATCATCTTCGAATCAAACGAAATTATTCTTAAACTTACATGGATTCATGGTACTAATCTGTTAAGTTAAATGTAAATGATATTTCATCTTTTTTTTGTAATCTGTATATAAAAAATAAATTCTTATCAAATATTTTTCTGCATTTTCTTATGTTTTGTAACTGCAAACCTATTGAAAATGTGTGTGTGAAAATCTGGTATTTTCACGCTTTAAAATATCAATTCAATAGTCGTTGTGTGTTCTAAAATGTACGCTTCATATTCTTTGTTTTACAATGCATGCTTAAAGTTGTTTTGTGCTCATACTTATGCATTCTAATTTAATTGCTTGGATATCGAATTGCAGTCCTATTCATTCTTTCTCAGAAAGAGAACGTTAAGAAGTTGAAAGCAAAAGAAAATAAATGTAAAAAAGATTCCATATGGAGATCCGGCAACAATAACACATTGAATCAAATAAACATTGTAATTTTCGGTGCTTGACGCTTAACATGCAATGATTGCTAAATCTGGGTGATTGTGAGACAAGAAGCTATTTATAATTTCAAGACGTGATATTCGGTGAAGCACCTGTTTTATAGTACAAAACCGCATTGCTCCTGATGAATCATTGGGTATTTTACAACTTATAAACATGCATGCCTTATACCCGATTCTTTGAAAACATATTTTACGTCGCTGATCTGAATTTTAATTTAATTTCACATTATCCTATGTACCGATACATTTAAAATAATTCACGAATGACAGGCAATGTTGTCAACAACGGAGCCCGTTATATTACTATATATTTTATTGTGGAATACCAGTAAAAGTTGTTGCAAAAAAGAATTATGTATATCTCAATAGAACTTGAATTGTATTGTACTTGCAAATTATTATCTGATGCTTACCTTATAGGAATGTCATTTTTACATTTGTGCCTAACATTAAGTTCATCTTCAGGAATAGGTGGATAATCTTTATACTATCAATGCATTTATATTCCCAACAAAGTGGCACTTCCTAAATTTCACAGAAAGAAAAAGATGTTCGAAATTGTGAAATAACGTTGTTCTATCGGTTCTTCTTGACAAATTGTGTTAAGAATATATATAATTGTAAAATCAACAGGTAGCCTTGTTTTGACAAAGTAATATAATTTTGGGCCAACTAAATTGTCTATAATAACCAACATCATTGTAGGATATATATAAACACCAGCGTACGAATCTCAATAGCCATCGTTATTTCAGAATTTTTGTTTTTTATTTAAAAGCATAAAAGGAATCGTATTCAAATAATTCGAATATTTGTAGTAATCTTCTGAAAGAACTGCGCTTTCATGTTACGCCGCTAGAATATTTCTGGAGTAAATAAGGTAAGCCAGGATTGCCAGAATTTTTCGCGCTCTTCACAAACTTTATTCTGAAAATATGAAAATGGGTAACATAGTAATAAAAAATACTACCGAAAACTTGATTTGAAGGTATTCACTAGTAAGACAATTTCTACAAAGTTATCCAACTTGCGCTAACGTTACTACTGTCATTACATACACAGTTGTATGACACAGCATACAACCGTTCATAATAATTATAATCTTTTAAAGTAGGTCTTGAAAGGAATGAACGTTGGACATTCTACCATCCAATCTATTGCTCAAATTGTGCAATTAATCATTTCAAGAGAAAACCTTTCTTTATTTACATTCCAATAGTGCAATGTAAGTATCCATATACGGTGCACACATGAATGCAATATGCACAAACAGCAAGTGTAGATTCCTTAAAGTCACGTACAAGAGTAAATTACCAACGCTGTTTCTGTGTCACATAAGTAGTGAGTAATCAGTTAACACGAAATCATTTTTCCCAGAAAATATCAGAAGACTTATTGAATAAAGTAATAGACAACCGCAAGCAATTACTGTAATGAATAATCCATGTTAATCAATTGCTTTTATTAGTAATGCATTCATTGAGCTTCAACATTTTTGGTATGCGTCGCAAAGCGTCAAAAACATCATTAATTGTTATTCTATGCAATTTTATTTTAGTTCACTCCGGAACTATCTATCCATGGTAAAGTCCGGTGTTACATTTTTACATTTTATCTCTGTTTAGTCTTACCTAGTTTATTGGGTCTATTCCACGATTTTGGGAACTTACGTGATCTTTTTCCTTTAGACAGATAATACGTCAGTTACCCTACGTGGGCGTCATGTTGGAAATAAATCTAGGGCTGGTATCCTAATATTTATACCAGAGGCGAAAACCGACTACTAGTAGTAACAATGGATATATATGTTCTTTATCTACAGTAGATTGTTTTTATTGTTGATTTACAACACGTAAAACCAACATCACAGTTATTTAATAAATTACTTAATTTATTCCACACTCATATGTGGAAATGGCTTGCCAAAGGGCCCCATCAAAAAAAGTTGAGGACCGCTAATCTAGTGCAGCATTAATTTTTATCTTTACAGTCATTTGTGTCAAAATTTGTTCATACTAATAATAGTATTATGTAATAAAAATAAGTCAGGTTTAGAAAGTATTTGTTTTACTATTATTCTAAAACTATAATTTTGAATATATCCATGACATGTGTCTATTAAACAGGAAATTTATTATAAAAAGATACTTTATTTTTCAATCCACTTTCAAAATTAAATTATCTTCCTAAAATTAGTTTGAATTTCCGAATTCTTACTTGGTTTATTGCCTTTTCTTTGTAAGCGAATACTAATTTTCAGCTTTTCTTCGCCCTTTTAAAAAGCCATTACATTATAATGCAAACATGTTTTTCGAAATACGGTGAAATATTATACAAAGCCCCGCGATGACTACCCGCTGCGTTTCCTTCTACTTCTGCCCCTCGACATCATATTCTACTTTATCTTAATTATTTTAGGTCGCTGCCGTTATAGAAAAAAATAATAAGGCCATTAGCAGTCGGCATCAAAAGCACTAGACCGTGAATCATCGTCCGCCTGACTATCATCTGGGCCCAAAGAGTTTCCGCACCCTCCCTAACAATTTTGGACACGCATTACGTTCGTCGCTTCCTGAAGACTGTGCTAGAAGTAGAGAACTACCGTACAATCATAACAAGTTCCCGCTTATAAACACGCTGAAATTTGAGGGCGTTTATATTTAGCAATAGTAACGGTATTTACATATCCGAAAATAATGGCGAACGGTCAGTGATGCGTGTATTCCAAACGTCTTATGATGTCATCATATGACATCACGTACATTTTTAATTCTTACCACCTCAAACTTGCTAATTTGCGCTAATAACCTATTGTTTTGGGAATAGAAATTTGTATGCAAAAGTGTTGAATGATCGTATCAAAAACTACACCTATTTAACCAGTTGTATAACTCATAGTATGTGTACACATCCATACATATTTTTAGAATATACCGTTATTTTCTATAGCGCATGCATAAAATGTAAAAATTACTGTTGAAGTTGAACTAGGGGGCTGCCGGAAATAGAACCGCCAAAACGGATTAACTTTAGGCAGTAGCATACGCGCACATTCAATTTCACAAATGTTGCCTTTAACGGATCTCGAAGTATATTACAACAATATTACTGCTGCGGGATTTCCAAATAGGCATGGGGGTATTGTACGATCAGCGGTATAAAAAGATACATCGCATATAGGCATGCAATTTATCAAATTATGACAACATTTTATGTACTTGCCAAAACAAAAGGCATTAGGAACGGATATGAGTCATTAATAAACACTGGAAGCTCTTCACGTCTACCTATCACCTTTTCATCATTTCCTACTATTCATCATATACACTTGCCACATACGAAACAGGGCACCAGAATAAAAATGTTTAGATCAGGAAAAAATTGATGCACATCTTAGCCTAACCTCTGCTTAAAAGATTTATTTTCGGCTGAATATGAAAAAATATAAAATTAATAATAATCATGCTTTCTTTCTTTGTACGCAACAAAAGTTGTGCACAAGGAAAATGTCGGTAGATCCAGAAATAATCCGATAAATTATTGGATTATTTATAATATACTAGCTCTCCCCGACCACGCGTTGCTGTGACCCAGTTTGGTTAAATTAAAAAGAAAAATAGCATGTTTTTACCTGTCACCCCTCTCCAGGTTCAGTTGATATAGGCGGACTTTGTTCTGTATTACTAAATCAAGGAATACTTAGTTTTTTTATATCTTGTAAATTAACATAAAAACATTACACAACAGGAGGGTTTGGAGAAATTTTATACATTACATCGCGAATCTACCAGACGAAGAACCAAGCGCCAGTGCAGTTAATCGAGCCCAAGTTGCCACCATAGAATCCAGAGACCGACGGGGAGGACCATTCGCTGATAGCACATAATAGCAATAGCTCGGTGTTGTGATGATGAGAATATTTGAGATGGTTGCGAGAGTAACGAATTGAAATAAGTAAACAAATTGAAAAAGTCAAAAAAGAAAAATTGGTGAGCGGATTAAGAGGATTGTGAAATAACAAGTGAGAACGAAGAGGTAATTGGAATGGGAACAAATTGGAAGGAGTTGGAACGAGTGACAGCGGTGTAAGAAGAAGGAACAGGTTGGAACACAATCCATACACATACATAGGGTAGTTGTGGTACTTGATGATTTAATGTAGTCGTTAAAATTATATTTAGGTATTTATTGTGATAATAACATTTGAAAATTATATTTTCAATACATCTTTAGGTTTTTTGAAAGGTTACAATTTCTTGATTAAATCATATCATAATTATTTTAGCAAGTGTCAAATAAATGTCAATCAGAAAATTCCATTTCAATATATATACAACAGTATGGCAACTAATTTTCTTTTCTATCTTTTAAAGATAGAAAATAACGTGAAACAAGTTTTAAAATCACATGTGTTAGTCAAGCCCGTTGTAAGCGCATTGAAACGATCACAAATCGTTTTTGACTTTAGTGTTAACTTAATTCACATTAAAATTACATTTACGGTATCATTGAAGCATTTTGAAAAGTCATTAATGAACGCTAGAAATAATGTAGGACCCAACACCGCCATGCGGAACGCCCCTACACTACGTACTTCTCCGCTAGTAGAAGCGTCTCCATCCCTGACATAAAAATCATAAGTAAAAGAGATGCTTATGTTTGTTGGAGCAAAGAAAAATTAATATAAATGAATGTAATATTGGGTATATTTGAATGATAGTACGTGATGTATACCGAGTTTTCGGGAATTTCGGACTGAACCGATTCACATCATCGTTCTTAAAAGTCGTAAATACCACAGAAATGTTTCATTGACGTAGGTTGCGGACAATTAGATTTATTTGAATATTCTTTTGATTATCACAACTATTATTTTTTAGTTTGATTATTCTTGAAGAGTTCTTTTCAGAACGAATTTACAAGTACTCTACCTATATCAACAGTTAGTAACATTAACCCAATCGTACATGGAATATCAATGTAAAAAATATGTTCAGTTAAGTTTATATTATTAAATTTGCATGACTATACGCTCGCCACTATGTGCTGTCAACTATACAGTTAAAGGCAGCATGACGTCAAGTATGATCATTAAATCTATATGTAACCAGAATTAAGACAAAAATAGATTGAGAAAAAACTTGCGTGGTATGAAAGGAGAAAATTAACCAATAAACCACTAAAATAATTGATCACAGAAACAATGTAGGACATTCAAGTACAGAGTTTTAAACAATTTGTTGCAACAGAATACGTAAAAGAACACGGAAAAAATCAATAAGGCTGACGTTGCTTGTACGTACATATGGTAGCTAGCTAAAAATTTTATGCTATCCTGTAAATATTATTACTGAAATTGTGCAAAAAATATATTTTGTTATCTAAAAAATTTATTAATAAATCCGGGAAACATGCCAATATTTAGCAGAGAATCATTTAATTAAGGAACAGTTTCGATTTGAGCATATTATTTTATCTAAAAGTGGGTACTTATTTAGTATATTGACCACCAATAAAACTAATATGCGAATCTGCTACAAGTTGTTTTCTAATTCTAAAGCCCCTGAGTTACACAGTGTATTATCAGCCGTCTATAAACAATACTGTAACTTATCTTGTGTTTGTGTTAATAATTACTTATAATTTGCTCAAAGTACTGCTATTCAAATTTACTATTCTATAAAGTATTTTCTGTTGATTAAATTAATAAAGTTTTATCGCTTAGAAATACATATAATTATTCAGTGAACATAGGCCAGCATGATATTATCATATATTCCAATCATAGGCATTGGCAATCGGTAATCAAATGAAGAAATATGTAGGTATATGTTCTTAACTTAGAATTAATAACTAATGGTGATTCAGTAGGCGCTAGAGCAGAACACCTTCCAGGTAAACGAAGCCTCTAATATAATCATGTTATTAAAGACATTACAATGCTTAATTATAATATAACGCTTATATCTTATAATTTGTTAAAGATGATTAATCCAAAACAAAATTTATATGAAACATTGAAACGAATGTAGGCGTGCATGAATATAAGAGTACACATATTATCCAGATGCGTATATATGTATGGATATGTATTTGATTGATGTATGTACTTATATCCAAGTACTAGGCAATGATTGCATAAGATGCATCTACGGAAGATAGAAAAAATAGTGTGTCATTACAAAAAAATAGTAGTTTGATTAGCTGGAAGCATAAGGAACCGAACTTAGCTTTAATTAACCGGAAGTTAATTATGTGTCTCTAGATTATCACTTACACATTATTACATGTCAATTTATAGAAATATTAAGGATGTGTAATGTAATATCCTTCATATAATGTCTCTGCCTACAAGGCAAGTGCTACATAATATTTTATTAATTTCGTTAAGTTTTGCATATTAATACATGCTAATATTTTATTTCTACTTTTGTGTTTCAATAAATTTTGTTAATAATAGGTACTGTTTTCTCAGTCCGCGTTTTGTTTAAATTAAGAACCTTAAAGTTTCTTTTAAAATGGGAAACGAAACTGAATTTTAGAAGTTAGATTATTCTGGATTATTAGAGAAACCGCTGAAAATAGGTACAGGGAAACCTAATATGGATTGATGCAGAATGTAATTCTGCATCACTTTCAGTTATAATACAGGTTGTTCCATTTTAAAAAAGTGATTTTTTTTCGTGGCACTTCTTTTAGAAAACAGCCAGTATATCGGGATATATTTTCTACAGATGCACAATTAATATTATATTACATCCCCACAATATCTGATTGCTACCTAGCATACAGCCTGACTAATAAAAGACGGGCTTACTATTGCTGCACACTGTATAGCTTTAGAGGACATTGGCCACGACACAAACCACCAAAACCAACGCAACAGCATTGCCAACGCATTACCGATCATATAGGTTTCCATTGATGCGCCACTGCAATTTGCGCTAATCGCCTGCAGTCAAAGAAAATGTCCTAACCCTAATAATTACATGAAAGAACAATTTCTCTCCAGGAAGAAGATATAAAGACTACATATCAAGTAGTCAAGTAGTTCCCTGTGTTCGTTCATAATGTCATATTGTCAAAGCTATTTTGCCTAGAGTAAGTTTATACTTTTACTTAATTGCTGGCCTCTTTGGATACATACATACTTCTATAGTTTCTGGGGGAGAATATCAATTTTTGGTTAATGTGAATTAAATCATTAAATGAAAATCGTTCGAAATGGATCACCTCAGCTGCTAGGCAATCCGCTCCTAAAACTTATAATATGATATACATCCCACATATTCGCGCATTGGCTGTTGTATGTGCTCTCAAATTACCCCCTTCACAAGTTACTTGGTTTTGATTTCCATGTTTTGTTTGATATGATTCGATAGAAAAAAGCCAGGGTTTACAAATTGAGAGATTTAAAAGAAGGTTAATAATTTTATGTATAGATCATGTGATTATTTGAGTGTTACCGAAGCCTGTCCAAATAAGTTTCATATTGTTACGCATGTCGAAATAAAAATGATTCATCGCCAGGTACCTGGATCCGACTGTACTTCTTATTGTAATTATATTCCTAATGACTATGTTTTTGTTGAGTAGGGTAGATGAATCTTAGAGCGAATCGTTTTCTTTCAGAGTCTTTAGTCTGTAAGTTGCTATTGAAGAAGGCAGTACTTGAACAAAATTATTGAAAAATAAGTAGATTTAACAATATTATTAATGCTATACGTATGGTGTTTTGTCTTTTACGGACATTTTTATTAGTAGGTACCTCATTTCATTCATTCAGTAGCAATATTTAAGTAGGTAGTTTAAAATTTGAAATTAGGACTTATATTGCTACGCACTATTTTCAAACATCTCTCTTTCCTTTTATTTTAATTTCCGCTATAATTATACTGACATATAGAGGAAATACGCGTTGTTGCTATTTGAAAACAAAACAAAAGCGGTTGCTATAGAAACAAAGTAAAGAGGAGTACAAACTCAAAACTGTCATAGTATCCCATGGAAGAAAGGCCCTATATTTAACATTAGTGAAAGAATATAAAAAACAATTTAAATACAAGTTTAGTACCTCATGGTTCTTGTAGAAACCGGTATTTTGCATATATCATAAATATGCACATGAAATAGGGAACTTTTAGTTATCAATTGTATTTACAATAACTTCTATTAATAATTAATGTGGTAAAGAAATTAATTACTTGTACTGAGTTTTGAACAAGACAGAGTGGAATTAGTCTTAACCAGTAACGTTCATTTACTTGAGTACATACATATATATGCATGTATTTAATATGCAGTAACCCGAGAGTTGAAAAACACTACAACCTCGTGCAATATGCAATAATTTTTCAGGCCGAAATCTATGCCATTGAGATATGCCCAAGAGAGATTTTGAACAGAAACCTCAAGTACAAATCAATAAAAATTTTCAGTAAGTCCGGCTGTATTGAAAGCTTTGGAGGCGCACAAATGCCACTCTAAACTGATCTGGAGCTGCAAAACTACTCTAACTACAACAGGGGCGTCCAACAAACTAACCCTAATCTGGGTCCCGGGTCACTCTCTCATTCAAGGCAATAAGGCAGCCGACACCCTTGCAAAAGAGGGTGTCGCGGGGTACTTCCGGGATCTAGAACCGGTAATTGGCATATCAACTTCAATAGCCGAACGACAAATTTGTTTCTGATTAAAACAGAAAGCACTCCAATTTTGGAGCAATTCTCCTGGTTTGGTACATGCGAAAGAGTGCATTTCACCCAATCATGTCAAAAACCGGAGAATTATTAAAACTTGACCATAAAATGGTCAAAATAATTACTTCTGCGTTTAGAGGTCACTGCAGATTAAGAAAACACCTACACAGAATCGGGTTATCGGAAGAAACCAAATGTCGGCTGTGTATAGAGGACAAAGAAACAGTAGAGCACGGTATGTGTCATTGTCCTGCGGCCACCAGAATCAGGTATTCCATCTTTGGAAAGGAAATTACTTCCCTATCTGACCTAAAAAATTCCTCATTGAACAAGATTCTGAGCTACCTCAAGGGCCTGGACTGTTTGATGAACTTTAGGATGGCATCCACTCCACAATAGGACCTAGTGGCCGAAGTAGAAGGGATGATTAACCGAACCAGACGGATGACATCTCTACATCAAGTAATCAAGTAATGTATTTAATCTATTGTTTAGTACAGCAAGTCTACTGTACGAATACGTATAATACAGAAGAATTATGGAAGTATTAGGATAAATACGGGATATTATGCAAGGTGTTTTAAAAGAGAATTTCACAATATACATACATACATATGTATAAGCAGTTACTTTCGACACAGCTAATAATTTGTTGCGTTCTGTTTATGAGTTGAAATTTATTATACACAAATAATAAAATATCTCATATTCGAAATAAGCAAACAAGCTTCCATCCACGTTTAGTACCGCAGCGGAAATACATATGTAACGTCCGGTAAAAGTCGGGGGAATATTTTTATGTGCTTTCCCGAATATACAAAGTTCCATGCCGCGTAGTTTTACAGTAGCGAATTCCTATTGTTGACACATACTTATCATACCTACAGCCCTGGTAATACTTGTCACATCCATTTGAGCAGACAAAGAACGGAAATATAACAAACACGCCTCTGTACATATTTAGATACATCTTTATATGAGATGAATGGAATATCTCGCACAACTATTAACTTACCTACGCCTAACAACGAAATAATAGTACGAGCACAACATCTTGTGCGACTATCATTAATAATAATTTATTGTTGTATTCCGAGGATATCTACGTCGCTCATGAATCATCGTCCAAAATTTAACGAGCGCTATTTACACTGGCTCTTCAAGTAATTAAAGAAATAGTGTTCGCATACAAAGTTGGTGTTGCTGATTCCAGTATGTATCCTTAAATGAGCTTAGATATGAGACAATAATAATAGGTGATTGTATGTGAAATTATATGGCTACCTATAAAGTTGTCTGTAATTGATCGTTAGTTTTATTTATTATAATATTTTTAGTGTTGACCTACATCAACAGAATTAATGATATAATAATATGTAGGTATATATGCATACTGGTGGCATTGAATATTTGTATTTTACATTATCCAAACCTTCATTCTGTAAAATAGGTAATGTGGATGTTCGCGGCTTTCATATATGTACATAATGATTTTGTTATAGCTCAACTACTGAGTATTCTATTATTAATAAAATAGCACAAACCTGTGCTTATATATAGGTGTTCGTAATATAAAAGCGAGTCTAGTCGCGCTGGAAAGAACATTTGCGCAAGAAAATCGTGGCATAATAGCACGCAATCAAGCAGGAGCAAGAACGATGGAGGGATGACAAAAAAGGTGGTAGTCAGAGTGGTGGGGGCACAGTGGACGAAGAGGCTTATCACTGACAACCAAACATGGGTCGAAGCCACGTGTTAGATATGAGCTGCGACTCGATGATTCCTAAACCCTCCTGCAATAAACCCTTCGAAGTCATGACAGACGGAAGGGATGGAGAGAAAGGCTGAAACGAATATCGCAGCAGACCAGAATCTGGCACACAGACGGATCGCAAACGAGCACAGGTTCGGGAGCAGGCAAGAATGCGCGTATGCGTGCTTCAAACTGAAACCTCTGCAATATAAATCTGTGGTAGAGAGTGTCTGCATCAGGGGCCACAAAGCCAACCGCTCTATATTCTCACGGACAGTCAAGCTGCCTTAAAGGCTGTGGCATCTTATCGGATATCTTCCAGGCTGGTATGGGACTGTCTGCAAGACCTTCAAAACTTGAAGAAACACAATACAGTCAAGCTGATGAGGGTGCCGGGGCACGGGGTGTATTGCTGGCAATGACCAAGTGGACCAGCGAGGAAGGCAGGGATGACCTTCATTGGATCTGAGCCAGCTCTCGGGATCACAAAAGCTGCTGCGCGTGGTGCGGCAACTGAGTGGTTGACTGAACAACACCAGAACCACTGGCATCATGTAGCACCACACAGCTGCTGAGGAAACCATCACAACGTTTGCCAGCCGACATCCTGTCTCTTAGCAGAACGCAGGTGATGACGTGTCTACTTACTGGACACGGCAACCTAAAGAAACACTTACACAGAATTGGAGGCTATTGAGTGGAACCACTGTGTAGATTACGCAATGAAGAGGAGGAAACAGCCTCTCATATTATTTTTGAATGCTATGCATTAAGGGACTGGAGAAACCATCTATCCGGTGTAATAGACACACTGCGGGGTATACCAGAAGAGGATTTGATGCACATTCCACTAAACCTTGTCAGGGGGGTAGATCTGTTCGGATAATCAGGAAATAACCGAATGCAGAGGAATAGAATAGGCCTCAAGGCCGCAACGTTAAGGAGATGTGAAAGACCTTTATCTGCATTTGGGTCCAAATCAAACCAAGTACAGAAGAGTGGGGTATTATCTAAACCAAGTCCTTACTGCTCAACGGCTCCTTCAAATACTATGCCAAGCGATTTGGTAAGGATGAGACGGAGAAATGTGCGTACTGGGGGAGACGGACATAGACGAACACACAATCTTCGTGTGCGGAAGGTGGCATGAATATAGAGACGGGGTGAGTAGAGTGCTTGGCTCACTGACACCAAAAAACATGATACGGCATATGCAACAAATAAGGGAAAATTGCGGATGATCCACAGCATGATTTATTTTATCATGAGTAATGAGGAAACGGAAGAGCTCAAAAGACAACATACAAACATAAGACACCCGTGCGCTGCCTGATCTTATGCGAAGCCGGTTCCAGCAGCGCTAAAAGGGAGACGTGAATGGTTTTATTTAGCTAAATCGATGTATTTCCACATTACCAGGCAGTAGATCTATCGCCTGGTATGGGTAAGGCATTTTCTTCTGTAAAAAAAGTCTAGTCGCGCGTTTTACTTCGCCGCACAGTGTGCATAGGATTTTGAAAGAGATCCTTTACGTCTTAAGTTCACTGTCTTTACATCTGAAATTGTTTTCTGAACAACGGAAAATATCTGGTTTCCTAAGAGTAAAGAGCTGAAATAACAGTGACCAAACGACTTTTATAAGAACAACTGATATGTTCGTTTACGGGAAATACCATGCATCACAGTAAAAGAAATCCAAGATATTGTGAGATTTGTAAGAGGGAGCAGAAGGAATTGGGGACCACGCAAATAGAGTGAGGAACGACAGAGTGTCAATAATAGCTAAAGCTGAAGTACCAAGGACGTCGTGACAATCAGAACGACCACCAAGAAGACGACGTAAGAACTGGATATGCGTATCCCAAGAATGAGCCGACGGGGGACTAATGTCAAATAAAGCAGAACTATAGGTCCTGAACAATAAAAAGCAACAGTGACCTCGGAACACTTCTTTGTGGGACAGGTTTTCCAACACCCACGACGGGGCTGTATCTGCCATCATAAGACACCACTTCGTATCTGTCTTATCAGTAGGTTTTCAGTAAACCAAACGCAGAACTACGAACACCGTAATATTCCAATTTCTTAATCAATATCTGATGCGAGACACAATCGAATGCCTTGGCTAGCTCGACAAAAGTGCTAATAGTTGTTATCCCCCTTTCAAAGTTTGCAGTTGTTTTACTGATCAATTTGGTCAGTGCATAGATCGTACTTCGACCCACCCCGAACCCAAACTGTTCCGTTCATTGGGTTGTCATGTCATTTTTTAAAATATTGGTGTACTTTTAGCTGTTTTCTTTGTTTTTGGGAAATTACCCGTCTCAAAAGCGGTGTGGTTAATGTCACACAATAGTTTAGTTTTATGTCGATAACAGATTTTCGAAATATCAGTACTAATATCATGTCGGTGGTGTTTTGGTTTCAGTTTCTTTATAACCTGGAACTGGAGAAAGGAACATGGATTCAAACGCTCACAGATATTCCATCGGGTTGACACTCACCCATATCCGTCCAGAAAATTTCGAAATCAAAACGGGACAGAACACATCGGATATCTCGGTTAGTACCAAACATTTCTGCGAACTTCTGGACCGGCGCAGAACCTTTTGTGCTAACTGAGATAGAATATAGGAATAGTCTGTGGAATATTAGCATCACCTATTTCACTTTCTTGGCGAAAACTAGTTCCATAAGATTTGACACGACCACAATATAGGAGTATTATATATATGCACTCACCCAAGGTAGGCTACCCGCAATTAGATGAGCTATTGACGCAAAATATTCATTAAATTGATTGGATGTTAAAGTGGTAGTTTTATTATGGCTATCAATTTTACAATTAACAACAGACCATACAGCCTCTAACACATTACTAGATTGTGAAATGAATGGGTGGAATTAAATGTAAATAAATGTGAAATTAGTATAAACAAATCAAAATTTCAAATCTGATTTAAATTAATTGGCAAGCAGTTCATGTATTTTTTTTGATTTTGTCACATTCTTAGTTCGATTTGTTATTTTTGGAACAATTCACTCTTGAATCAATTTCAATTTTTTTTTCATTTTACGAATGAAATGTTTTATATGCAAATGTAATATCCATCTATGGCACTAATACACTTCAATAGAGCCTCTTTAGTCGTATAATGTTTATACTTATATCTGTGATGATTGCTTGTTAGCAGTATGTTTCCTAATGCATGTGTTTTTATAAGTTCGATAACTATTTTGTACTCGACTTCATGGTATTAATGAGTAATGTAGGTAGTTGTCGGTCCGGCCTTTACGTATACGTATGTCAAATGATATAATAAATCACAACAGAAAAGGAAAGTATCCATTTTTAATATATCGGTGATGTAATTTGAAATATCACTATTCTTAAATTTGAAAGTAAAAAGTAGATATCACATTAAGATATGAGGTTGCATGAATACACATATGGTTCTTAGATAAATACATTGATATAACTGATGTAAATGTTTAACTTATGCTGCATCGATTGGATAGATTAAAATTCATTACGTAACCGTAGACATTTACGGCAGAGAAAGATACTGCCGTGTATAAATGACAAAACCAATTTCACTAAACAGTTGGTAAGCTTCAAAATTTATAAGTTTAATCGCCCAGAAATTAAATCTCCATAAATGTAAGTGTGTCAAGGTAATTTTTGTCATGAATACAAAATTAAAGTAGTGTCGTCTATATGAATAAAATGCAAATTTATAAAATCTTTCACATTAAATTTAATAGTTTTCCATTAATTATCACTGTAATGTTTTAGTACATATTATAAAGTAGTTGCTCAACTCTTTGTTATGTTACTAAATCTGTCACGTTCGAAATTCAGTAAATGTCCTTGGTTGGCCATTTGTAAAACTTTTTATTAAAAAAATTCTAATGCTTCGGGTAGCTTTGAGTTTCCATTTACAATAAATCATTTGAATTACCTTCAGTTCTGTTAATTTACAAATAAAGATCCATACATCTGATTGTCAGATATTTACCTTGCAAAAAATAAAGCATATTGATAACGCTAGCAATTAGGACATTCCATAAGTCACTGAGATAATAAATAGTGGGACATTTGTTAACTTCCCTGTTAGAAATACAATATATTCCAGACTCTAACATGACAATATATCCTTCTAGAACTGTAAATTTTTGTAGTGGTTATTGGCCAACTTTAAAATATAACATTTCAGTTAATATAGGGTGCAAACGTAGACTAGGACTTTGTGTACTGTATCCAGAAGCATGTCATTGAAGCACAATATATGAATATAATTATACAAATAATAATAATGATAATAATAAAAATTCACGCCTCTCACCAACAGCGTGAAGCCAATTACAGGGGTCAATGGAAATAGTGGAAGATATTAATTATTGTAGGTAACGAGTATTAACAAATCTGCCTGAACAGCACTTTCAACTCAAGATAGAAATTTGTGTGAATTTACTTTATCACATTAGAATCTATATAATAACAATACTGATAATAATAATAATAACATATTTATCCAGAGACAATAAGTACAACGTTAATAGTGAACTTGGTATAGGATATGTCTATGGCCCATAAATTAAGTATAAATTAATGATGTTTACTAAAGTAGATTATACGAACCATTGAAACTTAGATATTTATGTACAGAATTAAAATCTTCATGTAAGGAATAAAAACATTTATTAATTAAGTAGTTAGGTTTAGGTTAATTTTGAATGACCTGACGGTATTTATTAGTTATAAATTTGGATCTACTTACTATATTACTTCATGCCAATATATGAAGAACTATTTTCAAAAGTAATTAATTTCTGCCTTGGAATACTGAAATTACTAGCTCTTGGTATAAAATAATTATGATGGTGATTTGATTGTAGGTCCAATTTAAGGGTCTTAATGAAGACGGGAGCTTCATAAATATAATACGTTAATATGATTCTTATTTGTCGAAATAAATTGCGACATAAGGAATGCCGTAGTACATTTAATTTTGTCTGAATAGCTCTTTTACTGTGTGAGTTTAACATCCCAAAATGTAAAACCATATTTTATGGAAGGTTCGAGCCAAATGAAGTAGTGGGCGACTAATAACTTCGACACTTGTTATGTTCCTTAATCGGTATATTACATAACACGCTTGTGATAACTTAGCACACAAATTATTTCTATGCGTATACCATCCAAATCTTGTAAGAAATATTGTACAAGCAACTTATTGGATTGATCGCTTATTTTTGTGTAGAGTTGCTCACTAGCGCCAACGAGCAGTGCCGGAGATTCGATACAACCTTCAGTATAACTGCGAGTCTCAACAAAATCTGTTGTGCATACATGTACGCTGCCGTAAATACTATTTCGTGGTTCTACGTTTGTTGCCTACGCCGCGAGAACGAGCAATTTTACACTGTTTATAGCAGAAATGTCGGAAATTATGATGACGCTAAAATTCAACGTGTACTTTGTAATATCCCTTTAACATGTTGGTCCAAAAGGGATTGTGAACGTCATGTACATAGCAAACATCATTCTTCAAAAAGAAAGTCGCATACGATAAGTTCGAAATTTAATTTATGTTTAATTTATGTTAATTTTTTAAATATAATTTACGATTTCATTTACTAGACAACGAAGAATATGTGAAGACATATGCTTCGTTTTGGAATGAATACTCGAACTGCAAATTAGCTAATACGGCAAGTGTTTGAGTAGATATTATAATTTATTTCTAACCATTTATTTTATATGCAAACCTTTATGCGCTCGCCCCTGGCTGATGGCGTAAATTGAGCAACTCTAGTTATGTGTAACAGATGACTGCAGTCAGTCTGTTTTATCTATATTGACTACAATTGCATTATCAGCAAACCAATACACAATAATCTATCTTTTGCACGCATAATTGTATGTTGTATAAGTGTTACATTAAGATATTCCCAGGAACATTTTTGAGAAATTATTGAATTATTATATTAAAGCACATTATTATTTTGCGCTCCCCGTATTTACGCGTGCTAATATCAGGAATATGTTATTTACGTTTTTTACTACTAAAATAAAACGTTTATAGTCTCAATGATAACACGTTAATGTGCTGCGATTCATATAAATTTATATATAAACAAGGACGACATCGTCATTGCTTGAATTATGACTGCATAAAACCGCAAACTATGCTATAACTAAAAAAATAAAATAAACAACAGCATTTTCATATTTCTAATTTCACAACGTAATTATTACTAAACGTAAAATATAAAATATAGATAAACATATGCAAATGTGGGTCCGAATTTCTTTTAAGTTGTCCTAAAATTGAAATAAGAATTTTAGTACGGAAGCAAAAGAATCGCATCTACATTGCACATATGTAGTATGCTAGAAGG
This sequence comes from Osmoderma eremita, assembly GCA_031763485.1. Taxonomy (NCBI): domain Eukaryota; kingdom Metazoa; phylum Arthropoda; class Insecta; order Coleoptera; family Scarabaeidae; genus Osmoderma; species Osmoderma eremita. The sequence continues at coordinate 389,926 of JARFOC010000364.1, read as the reverse complement.
AGCTATGGACATACCTGCCTATATATATTGATCGGAAAATTGCAAAAAAGCAAGACGGGATTCCCATAAATTCATGGAATCAAATTAAATCTTTTGCCTGTGACTAATATCGAGTTGTAAATTTCTGTGAGAAAATAATAGCACATTATGCTCTGGATGATCATAAAAATAAAATGCATATTTACCAATGAAATCTTGCCTTGCCTTGCCGTACACGGACCGCCAGTGTGGCGTGATATTGGTTCACGGAAAATAAAGATTTCGTATATGAGGCGCAAATCCAATATCTTCCAAATGTAAATAGTAAAAAATAAAAAATACCCTTACCACCTCGATGAGTGAAGAACTCCTGGATACGTATTTCGGCAACTAAGT
>JARFOC010000364.1:341279-389451 GCA_031763485.1 Osmoderma eremita | reverse complement strand
GATCATCCTTTACGTTTACAGTTTTGCCGATGGTTTCTACAAAAACATATAGAAATTCCAAACTTTTCTTCCATTGTGTTAGCGACTAATGAAGCAACGTTTATAGGTAACGCTATAAATAACTGCCGGAATACTCATATTTGAGCTATGGAAAAGCAACATGCTGTTCGTCGTAATCATTTCCAGCATATCTTTCGATAAACGTTTGGGCCGGACTGGTCAAGCGACAACTTATTGGCCCATTTGTGTTGCCAAATCGAATGAATGGACATGAATATCTCTTGCTTTTACAAAATCATTTGATGGAACAATTAGAATGTACGTCGACATATGTGGATTCTTCACGATGGCGCACCGCCGCGTTTTAATCGTTAAGTTCGCCAACATTTAGATAATGTGTTTGAAAATAAGTGGATTGGTCGAGGTGGTCCGATGCCATGACCTCCTCGGTCACCCGACCTTAACCCCCTTGATATCTGTTTATGGGGCGTTATGAAGACCATGGTATACACCAACGACATAATTGATTTACATAATCTTCGTAACCGCGTTAAGGTAGCTGCGGCGACAATTCGACTGCAAGACGAAGGCCTGGTTAATTATGCCAAATCATGGATACGTTGAGCGAGACTTTGCGTTCTACAACACGGCGATAACTTTGAACTAATGTGAAGTGGATTTCATGAAAAACATAAAAAAATTGTTTAAATCACCACTTAAACATAAAAAAATTAATAAAAACCGCAATTATTTTTAACATTAATATCTCTCTTATTATGTAGCTTTGTTAAGATATTTTTATGTTAATGATCTTATTTTAAGATGTTTAATCACCCCTGGAAAATAAAATCACAAGACCGTAAACAACCTGTATATATGTACTCAACACAATTGGAAAATCCTAAACCTTGCGTTTCGATTAAAGTTTGATGTTAGTTAGTGCAGCAACTTGCAGTAGTCAGTTTAACTGTCGGTAGTATTCTATTCACACGATAATGTATGTTATTTTAAATCGCTAGTGATTTAACGCATGGCAACAAGTGTTTGAAGAAATAAATTAAATGGAAATAAAAATAGTAAATTGAAAGGAAAGTCTAAGATTGCTATTGATGGAAGTGAAATGTATATATCCGATAAAAAGAGTCAGGAACTAATTTATTGTTAACAATACGATAGCGTCTAAAAATTAGAATCTCATATTCTCACATATTCACAAAAGACGTATTAGAACTGATAGTCAAATAGCCTCATACCAATTATGTACATTTGTATCTCTAATTTATTATATGTATATAACAAATATTAAAATAAACATAGCTATATACATATATAAATACCGGAACATAAATAACATTAAGGATATCTATTTAGAGATTGCAAACGAATACAAGTATTTTAAATACCTTGCATATTACTTACAGCTTAGTAGTAAAAACTTGGGTGTACTAATACGCCATTTGCTCGAAACTAATGTCATTTTTATTTATAATTTAAGTGGTACCTGCATACGCACATATGTACATACAAACATATAAGATATTCTGATTAAAATAAAATGCTTACAGTTATTTGTAAGTGCAACAACGGCAAAACGGTGTGTGTTTGCAAACAAAGTATACGTAAGATGTAATGAAGAAGACTAAATAATGATCACACAGCAACTACAAAAAAAAGAACTGTTTGCAGGTTGTCTAACTGTTAAACCAAAATTGTGACATCTTATTTTTCGTTCAAACCATGAAATCTATTAAACTAATATATGCCACCTATATATTCTACAATACATTTGTTGCTTGAGTCAAACAAAAGGAAATTCAACAAAAAGAGCAAGTTGCTGCAACAGAGAACGTAATTTAAGTAAACACTTCAAGGGTTTACTTCAACCAAAAATTGTTAAAAATGATCAACAATTTCGTTTTTGTTGACTTAACTAATTCGTTTTCCTCAGTGCAGATGATTCCATAATTTGTTAAGAAATTCTGTGAAACTTGCATCACATACCTGAACATACCGCAGGTCATAATAAAGGAATAACTCTGTCGCCTGAAAAGTCAATGCAAAAGCTTTCAACAGCAAGCAACTTCCATAGTGGACATGGCAAATTCTTCAATAAGATTTAAAAAAGATGTTACAAATTTTGTTTGCACTGATTCTCAGACACCATTTAATTATTTTCAATGGCTTGTACATCAGATAAATAAATGTAAATGAGGGTCTTGACAAATTCTCGAACGAAGAAGGGTGCTCTTATTTGGCGTACGTCATTTTACGTACTGAGGCTACAGGTGATGTGATAAAATAGTAATATGGATATATTTGTCTACACTCTACACTGATACATCTACCTACTTGTAGATCTCCAATTGCTTTAAATTTACATTTTCTCATAACTTTCGTTAATTGTCGCTGGGCAAATCACGAATATCTGGTATTTGGCTTTGTGACTGAATGAACTCCGTTTGGGGTATCTGTATTAGCAGGATTACGCAAGAAGCTCATAAAGCAAAGGAGACAACCGAATTACTGCAGGAAGAATAGCTTCATAAAATTTTCCACTCTATCCACATCCAAAAAATATGATCATGTGATGACAAATCTCTGATATTTTTAAATATTTTTATTTGAATATAATTACAACTGAACGCTGTCTCCCTCAAAATAACTCCCCTGAGAAGCCACACAGCGTTGAAAACCGTTCTTCCATTCATCATAGCAATGCTGGAACTCGGATATTGGAATCGCCTTTAGCTAGTCGTTTGAATGCTTTCGAGTACCCCAAGATGAATTTTCAATTTTGGGAAGAGGAAAAAGTCACAAGGACTCAAGTCAGGTGAATAACGGGAGGAGCCATAGAAATATTTTTACTGGCCAGAAAACCGTTTATGGAAATTGCTGTGTGACAAGGCGCATTGTCATGGCGCAGGATCAAATCGTTTTTGATGTTTGGTCTCACCTGCATGACCCTTTTTCGGAGTCTTTCGAGAACCTCTCGGTAAAAATGTTGATTAACGGTCTCACCTTGAGGCACGAACTCTTTGTGAACAATTCCCTGGCTATCAAAGAAACAAATCAGCATGCTCTTGATCTTTGATTTGCTCATTCTTGCTTTCAGGGGCTTTGGAGAGCCTGAAGTGTGCCATCCCATGTTCTGGCGTTTTGTTTCCGGGTCATACTCGAGCACATCTTCCTCATTGCCAATTCATTGGTCAAAACTTGATGAGCGGTGGTGTGAGACAAATTCAACTATTCCCAAATTATTCTAACCGTCAACAGACGATCTGAACCTAAGATCGCGAATTTTGTCGACATTGCCATCGGTTCTTGCAGTTGATGACCTTCCGCTGCGTGGCTCATCTCCCATCGACTCTCTTCCTTCTGAAAAGGCCTTAAACCACCGAAAAACCTGGGCTTTTGACAAAACACTGTCTCCGTAGGCCTGAAGTTTTGCAAAAGTTTCTGTTGCACTTTTCCCAAGTCTTAAGAAAAATCTGATAACCGTTGCTCGAAATGAATGTCTTTCATTTGTAGAACGCACTACGAAAACCAGGTTCACGGAAAAATCGACAACGGACAAGTAAATGACATGGTTTAGTTCAAACTTGCACTGAACGCGTATTACAATGTCCACTTGTCGCCCCTCCATGTCCCGTGTTGCCATATCAAGCGCTACGTTGTCAGTATCATTCCTTAATTTACACACCTCGTATTACATTTGCCCAGAATTGTACGATGTTAAATTTAGTTATATAAAATTACTTATAGATTCGGTTTTCTTTAGTTTTTAAAATTACAATATACATACAGTATTATAGATCATTGCGTAATCACCCATTGTAAGTTCCCGTCCTCATTAGAAACTACAAAGAAAAAGAGTTTCAAATGTAGTATATCTGATGGTTAACGTAAAACTTTGGAAGACACGCTCCAGTAAATAACACCGTTTCATTTATAACGGAATTGTCAGTGTGGATTTGTGGTTGTTATCGATAATAATAATGATGCACTAAATTCCATGCACGAACCTGACCTACGATACTCGTATATTTTGAATTATAATTCTGAAATTTTTAAAAAGTTTTTGTTGTCCATTTGTCTGAACAAATTAGATGATGTAAACATTTTCATTTAAACACTGTAATGATCATTTGCTACCGCTGTTGTACAATTACGTAATCGATTTGTTTCCGTTCTGGGGATTTCTTTTATTCTATGTTTGCCAACATTTATATTTAGGTGCAGCAAGGTTACGTAATACGTGTTTTGAAAAAGGAAATTACTAAAAAATAAATTGAAGTCCAATGACATCACTTAAAAACAGTATTTTGCAAAACAGCAATTTGAATAAATTGGATAGTTGTATACTACAAAGCAAACGCAATACTTGCTCTTTTTGATATTGTCTTCGAAATGACTATTATCATTTTAATGGTCATTAAAATATGAAATCAAAATTAAAATTTCTTACTGGCTTTGTTCCAGGTTGAATTTTTTTATGAGTATTAATACTTTTATTGTAATGCGGAAATTAATTATGTTAATGTAAGTTAGAAATGCAAGCGTTTGTGTAATATCCAACAGTATAACTATCTGAACGTCAAAGCTGATAGAAAAATAGACAAAATATTTGTTTCAGTTGTGTAGGTACCCGTTGCTAATAGAATGCTTTGCAAAATGTCAAAATGCATGAAATACTCCTATTTACCACTTACTGTTAGTAGTACTGTGGGTTAGAGATGATGCTATTTTTCTGCACTCTGCCAAGAATCTTACGTTCTCTCTTAATGCTGCCCATCTGCCCTTCTGCCATCATTTCCTCGGTTGTTCCCTTCTATTTTTCTTCTATCATTTCTGCCTCGAAACAAACTGACAAACTGAAACATCTAGCCGTTTCGTTTACTCTTTACTGATCTTATCCGCAGCTGGAAAGAATTCACTCTGTATATGTAAGTGTTATGTTCCTGACGTGAAAATTAAAAAAAAAAGAAATATAGTAGCTTATAAATACTCAAGCTATTTCGTTCTTCCTGTACATATGGATTGATATAATACAAGTGGAACAAATGGTCTCTACCGTTACTAATACCGTTTACCTGTTTACTGCAGATACAGATAAGTAATCCTCGATTTACGTACATACCAGAGATATTTTTTTTCAAAGTTCGATGACCTGACGAAAGCAAAGGAAATAGTAAAACTATTTCTCAACGTAATTACCACTGATATTACGCCATTTGTCATAAGGTGGAACCAGTTTTTGTGTTCCTTGCTCATAACTACGTTGCCGCCGAGGTTTTCAACCAATCTTGGATAGTGGTTTTCAACTATTTATTAGTGTTGAGCCGGTGCTTTCCCAACCACACTTTCATTCTGGTGAACAAAGGAAAGTCGGTTGATGCCATGTTCGGCATCTGTAGGGCGGTTAGTCTAACACTTCCCATCCGAAATTCAGGAAGATTTGCCTATTCTAAAGTGTCTGCTGATTTTCTTCGGTCACATTTATCGGTCAGCTCTTATGATATTGTTACTCTACAAGTCGCCTACAACAACTTTGCGCGGTGGGGCTCTAAACATATGACGTTCACAAAGTTCTGGGCTAATACGCATTTGACGGGAGCTTGGATTGTAGAAGTCATGTTGAAATAGGGCTCACATCAATACTAGGGCACATAATGCCGCAATACGATTGGGAGGCACTAGCAGATGGATACCCACAACAGATCTAAAGATCCGTGAAGAATTGTTAACGAGCTCACATCTGAACCTCGTCTTCCGGACCAGATGACATATCTGCAAAGATTCTTAGTGATTCTTTTCATTTATTATTCAGTTATTCCTTAACCTATCTCATTAATTTTTCCTTCGCTTACGGAATTTTTCCTAACGATTTTAATACATCCGCAGTTGTGCCAATTTTTAAGAAAAACTCTAAAACTGATTTTGAGTATTGCATGCTTGATAGCTTGGACTCGTTTCTTAAAAAAAAACATAAAATACGACATAACAATTTACACAGTTTCAGAGAAAACAGATCGACTACTACTGCATTATTAGCTTTTTATGAGAAAATATTAACAAACGAAATATTCCACTTGCCATTTTGTGTGATCTTAGCCAAGCTTTTGATGGTGTCCAACATTCCTTATTATTAGAGAAGCTACATGAATACGGAATACGAGGCAGTGCTGCTGAGTGGATGCAATCATATTTGGAAGGGCGGATACAATATGTTTCTATTGCGCATTTTTCAAACAACAGACTGAGGCAATACAGGTCTACATGTATATCAGTTCCCCGTGGGGTTCCTCATGGATCTGTATTCGGCCCACTGCTTTTCAATCTATACTTGAATGACATATATAACTTTGTAAATGATTTTCTACTTTATACATACGCAGATGACGCCACTATACTTGTTTCTGGTGGTGACTCTGATCAGCTTGAAACTGTAGGTAACGCAGCAATGAATCGTGTTCAGCAGTGGCTTTGTTCAAATAAACTATGCTTGAACGGCAAAAAAACTAATTCTCTAGTATTTCACACTGTGCAGCTTACCGCAAATGTTACTTGTAACCTTCATGTTGCTACTAAACCTTTGCAGCACTCTGCTAAGTTCTTAGGGGTCATAGTGCAGGAGAATCTGTTGTGGAATGAACACTACGACCATCTTACGAATCTCTTGCATCAAAAAGCTTGCCTATTCCGTAGTTTATTTAGGTTTTCCTTCGTTTTATGTTTATGTTTGTTTCTTTACAGGCGCCTTAGTTTATTCTTGCCTTTTGCACTCTGTCATGACTGATTCTATTGTCTTTGGCACCTTTGAATCAATAAACGTTACTTACTTACTTACTTTGCTACACACGTTACTATGGCAGTTGAGTTTCCATTGGTATCCTAACAGACCTTTGAAAAAGACCCTCGTGGCTTTCACCCTCCCACAGTCTATCGTCATAGCCCTTCTTTTATTTAGTACGATATAATAATGCGAAAATGTGGCACTAAATGATTTCTGCCTCAGATAGTCGTCAGAATTTGCTTACAGCAAAGGCTTTTGATGTATCTCAGCCGTAAGTTGAGCACATCTCTATAATTGCGTATTTGTGCTATTGTTTTCAATCCCATAGTAGTAATTGATTTAATAGTAAAGAATACATTATGTTCGATGCACAATAAACGAATATTAGTAACCTGGTTTTCGTTGCAATGCAACAATTAGTTTTTCCAGGATTATGTGATGTAATGTATTTTTTGCTATTGAAACTAGCTCTAGATATCTTTTAGTATCCATATTAGTACTTATATATGTATATATAGGCCACACATTCCTGACGGAATGGAACCGCCCCTGTTAGAGCTCATTAATTCTTTTTTTACGCGATGAATCACCTCGCTTTTCTATTCTTGCGTGAGAGCTTTACATTTCTTCCTTTTCTTGATTTGTTCCCCCCAGTTTTCTACTCCCATTTCTTTGCCATCTTAATTTTGAGTTTGAGGTCTTATTGATGATTTATAAGTATTCCATTTTGTCATTTAGTGCTTATACTACTCATAATTCTGGTCAATGCTGCAATATAGGGTAGTGTTTTGGGGAAATTTTGTGCATTCAAGAATAATCTTCGTATTTCAGAGTATTTCGAAATAACATTTCGGTCTCCATTGTTCTTCAGTGTGCGCTTATAGTCAGTACCAATTACAGTTAATTCTCTTTAAAGTATGAAAAAAAATGACAACCATACGACACACAATCAGATGACCATACATCTTGTCCGCCTTATACATTTTGCTTTAATACAAAAAAAGGCGATACCTCATCGCATACACATCTACAACTATTTGCGGTTAAACAAACAACAAGTGGAACAATGTGTGGAATAACGAATTTATGATATAAAAGACTTTTTTAATATTAAAATTGACCAGAATACTTTTGATAAATTTCTACACATAATTTGATATTCACATTTCATTGTATCTTTTCTTTTTAACATGCATTTTTAACGCTATGGAATGAACATACATAAGTACGAATAGGAATGATGTATATCAATGTATCCTTTCTTTAGAACATTTTGCAACGGGGGTCCAGGTATAAAATATAATAATTAATTCAAAATCTTTATTGCCACATCCAATCAAACAAATAATAATTTTCAAGAAAGTCAATCAACGCCCTTGACATTTTACTAATTAAATGGAAGGTTAGGCATTAAATCATCTTTAATTAGATGATACTCTGCATTCCCACATACGATAAAAAATTAGTAATCGATTTAGTATAGCTGAAATTATTTACATTAGCAATAGACACAATGTACGTATGTACAATTAATTCTTCCTCTAAGACAAGGTACCTAGGAATTTTGTTGGTTTTATTTAAGTAAAAATATTCTAACAAATGCAGCTATTGTTAAGTAAATAGATTTTTAAACGTCAAATTGTAGTGGTTTCGGTCATTTCTGAAACTGAAGGTGCTAGATTTTTTAACATGTATTATTGTTCCCCACATCACAATCTTATATCTACGTAAATTTAGCCGATTTAGGAAATAAGCAACTCACATATGTGTTTTATATTTCACACTGCTTGTGAACTTGCCAACCGGCATATTTATAACCGCTCTTCCTATAATTGCAATAAAAGGACGACCTATGACCTATATTTGTTATTTTTAGAGTATGATCAATTTTCATGAAGCGGAATGTAGTAAAAACCGGCGATTGTACAACATTGCTATTGTACCATTCACGAATCTAGGACGTACACGTACAAATTCCTAAGTGCCTAACTTCATTCATAGGCCATTAAAGATATCTAGCGCAAAAACACTGGCGGAAATTATAAAATAGTAAAGCCTTGACCGATATATGCGCTTCGAAACTTTTAAATTTTTTATGTTTACTTTAGTATAAGTGGAAGCGACGAGCTAATAAGTAACTAGTTGAGTGTAAGCAAAGTAGTGAAAGATTATTTTGCCTGTAGACTGTAAAAATAAAAAATACCGTTATCACCTTGATGACTGAAGAACTACAGATGCGTATTTCCGCAATTAAGTTACCATCCTCAGCAGAATCTACAAAGGAAAATAACGTTAGAGTCTGGGAGATTTATGAAATAGATTGTAAAGAATGTAATAGAATGTAAACAATATAATGTAAAATATGTTGGGCAAACAAGGCGAGCAATTTTAACACGTGTTAAGGAGCACATTGCTCATTTTAGAAGTGGCAGACCAGAAAAGTCTAGCGTTGCCCAGCATATTACAGAAGCAGGTCACGATATATGAACAGACAATGTTAAGTTAGTGAAACAATTCCTTAATCTTAGAGAATTGAATAGTTACGAGAGTATTTATATTCATAAGATTAAGGACACACCTATGAATTCTAACAAAGGACCCATCCCGCATTCTAGTTTATAGGAACTTTTAGAATAAATTGTATGGCAAGTGTAAACAAATTTATAACGAATGTTATATTCTTAATTGTGGTGTTATTGATTGAGGAATTCTTGTTTATATCTAATATGCTAATTCAATTCAAGTATTTGTTTATGCTATATGTTGCTTCTCTTCTATTGTAACAATATTTATTCAGTGTAATCAATTTGACCTGCTGTTAGATAATAGAAATATTATTATTAAGTAAATTGTTACGGTTCAGTGAGCGTGACGAAGTACGGTTAATGAACCGGAATGATTTGGTAGTATATGTATATAGTCACAGATTATAGTTATTCAAGTGGTGTTCTGTGTGGTGCATATTTCCCAGAGTGCTACGTCTAACATTATTTTCCTTTGTAGATTCTGCTGATGCTGGCAACTTATTTGCCGAAATACGTATCTGGAGTTATTCACTCATCAAGGTGGTAAGGGTAATTTTATTTTTTATTTTTACTATTTTAAGCCACCGTATCCTATTATTTTATACCTGTATATTGATGCTCGGAAGTTCCTGTTAATCACCAGGGTATACAAAAATTCAATACTTACCAATACCAACAAAATTAAAAAAAAACATTTATTAAGGCATAGAGATGAACTAACAATATTTAAATATGGAAACAACACAGTTTCTTATTATAGTGAGTTTTCATTGTAATTATTATTCGGCTATCACGAACATGAATGTCTCCTGCAGACAACAATTCATTGTTTGATTTGAGTAATGTATGAGAATGTAGTGACACCCTAACATAATCTATAGTTAAAATATTTGTAGTGAACATACATACATATACCGTCATGACCCGATATTTTACGCAGGTAATAATTTAAACGTTCCTTTTAAACGAATCTGTTAAGTACCACTTAACTGAAATGTTAAACATATACGCTGCGCGATTCCTGGTTTACAAGAAAATAGTCCTTTTTGAAATGGTCATAATTGGAAAAGCTATTATAAACTGCTAATTTAGCTTCTAAACAAGCAGAAATTACTCCAATACAAATGTTTTTGGAAGAAACAGTAATATTTATTTTCGTATTGGTTACGACTTACCTGCAGTCTAAAGATTCGTCCTTTCCAAAGTAATAACAATCATCTCAGAACAAAATGTACGTCCACTATTTTTAATAGTAACAAAAAACCTCTTAATTCAGCAATTTAAAACATTTTCTTAAGAAAGTTCAGTTGCAACTATATAGCATTTTGTTGTAGAAAATTCTTGTATTATTATTCTCTAATGCAATTCAAACTGATCAATATTTTTCAAATCGCCACTCTTGCAGGACGAAAAGCTTTTAATTTTAATAAAAAAAATGATATAGGTGATACTCAAAAATGATAAAATTTCTAGCAAGTGAATAGTCATAATAAATCTTAACAGTAACCATTTTTGCATTAACATTTTCCGGGTAACTAATTTTAACTGTACAAATACGACATACAGTCGACAGACTCTGTCTTCACCGTTTGCTCCAAATATCTCTCCGGTAAGTGTACATGCGTTCCCGAACGAACACCATTCCACAACGGAATGATTGTGGCGATTTGAAGAAATATTTACTTCATTAGAAGTTCCATCGGGTTCATATTCGCCAAAGAAGGCTGGTTGCAATCTACCGACTGAAAAGGCTTTTCCTTTAACTCCAACCCTGAGCATAAAAAATATATCTGTTCTAGATATTACTTTGTGGGGATCAATGTGCGGTGGAACAAGGGCCCATCAAATCGCGTTTGACCAGCACATAAAAACAATGACCGGGTGCTTACTTACTTAGTTTCACAGCACTACATACGTTATGTAATTTTTTTTGCAATGAATCGGCGATTTGATGCAATTTAGTGTCGAAATAGTGGAGCGTAATTTTCCAACGATGTAGCTGAATCTGATGGTATGAGTGAGTCGCCAAAAGATTCTGCTGGTCACCTTAAATTAGTACCGCAGACCGTCTATGCTACTGATCCGTCTGGATCTTGACGCACTACTGATCTCAAATCCAAATTAAAAATTTCAACCCCAGGATTTGTTCCGTAACACATAGTAGCTGTTTCAAAAGATCTATGCCTTCTTTGAATTAAACCATTCCATTGGGGTGATAGGCGGTTGTCCTAATATACTTAATAATTATATAGGGGGTTAATGCCTTAATTAGATTCGAATTGGGCACCCTGGACTGTTGTTATTGTATGGAAAATTCAGAATCTGGCCACACATTCAGTAAAAAATACTTAACGATTGTTTCGACAGTAATAATATCACTAATAGGCCAAGTCTCCCGCCAGCGAGAGAAATAATGAACACAGGTTAAACAGCAACAAAAATAACCTGAAGACGGGAGTCGTGCAACTGTATCAAGTATCAAGTAGTATCATATGGGAAAACCTTTTCTCTGGAAATTGAAAATATTGTATTGCAAAAGAAGTATGTCTAGAAATTTTTCCTCTTTTACAGCCGTCACCTACCCATTTTGCGCAAATCTTTTTCATGGTCGACCATTCAAAACGCTCTTGGACGAGTTTAATTGAAGGTCTGATATTTAGCTATTGGATAATGCCGAATTTCATTAGTAACATCGCAATAAACCGAAATGTATCTATTTGAAACTTTAATAGGTTTGAGAATTCTTTCGAGATATAAACTTTTCTCTTCCGATTGTTCCTGGTCTTTGCTTAATTCTTCAAAGTTAGTGGATGGGGAACCGTGAATTTCAAGTAAGTTCTTGATCTACCCGTGAATTCTGAAAAGTACCCAATCGTTCTAAAAGTTGTTTTAAATGCTTCTCATACAGTGGATGCTCTCCAAAACTATTAAAATTTCATCTACAAGGGATGTCCGGTTACTAAGGTACACTTGTGAATTACACACAGACTACTTTATTTATAGAAATCAAACATACACTAAGTAAAAGCGTGAACTGTAAGCTACTTTTTAACATAACCGCCGTCAATGTTAAAGCACTTATTCCAGCGAGGCAAAAGCTTCTGTAAACCCTTTTCGTAAACGGCGCGATCTAAATTTGCAAAATACTACCGTACCTCCTCTTGAAGTTCGTCGTCGCCTTCAAACCTTTTACCCGACAAATGAGTTTTCAACGGCCCAAACAAATCGAAATCAGAAGGAGCCAAGTCTGGACTACGGGGCGGATGGACAATAACTTCCCAATTGTGTTTCTGAAGCCAAAAATGAGGTGTGTGGTCTTGCATTGTCATGCAACAACCTGAGTCCTTTCGTCAACCTTCCTCTTCTTTTCTGCCGAATTTGACAATAAATATCGCTATTGATTGTCGCTTTCTGTGGTAAAAACTCTATGAGCAAAACGCCTTGCATATTCCAGAACACAGTTGTCATTGTCTTTTTTGCAGACTGCTCAACTTAGAATTTTTTTGGTGTTGGTGAACTCGGATGCTTCCACGTCATCAAGTTTTCCTTTTATTCGGAGGTATGGTGGTGTACCCACGTTTCGTGTCCTGTAACTATAGACTCTAGGAATTCGTTTTGCTGACGATATCGCGTTAAAAGCTCTATTGCCGCCATTCGCCATTCGTTGCATTTTTTGTTGGTCGGTCAACAATTTGGTACCCATCTCGCGAACTCTTTTCGATAGCCTAATTCAGATACGATTTCACTAACAGAGCTTTTAGGAATGCCGGTCAGTAGAGCAATTTCCCGTATTTTCAACCGACGATCTTCTCGAATCAGCTTATCGACCATTAATTGATTCTCATCCGTTTTCGTTGTTGATGGCTTTTTTTTCGCACACCTTCGAAATCATCGTTCACAGCTGTGAGTTTACTTTTGAACTGAGCAAACACTAACTTGTTTTCACCTCATAATGCCTTCTCCGTAAGTCTTCAGTATTTTTTTAGGAATTACGGTAGACGTGTCATTATTTGCATGCAAAAAACTAATGACCGCTCGCACTTCAAACTTGGAGTATGTTTCGATCGGAACTGACACTATGCGGCTGTCACTGCACACGTTGTACTGAACCTAAGGCAATGACAATAATCACCTGTGCAATACATATGCACATCTAAAGTGCGTGCAAGTTTCAACCTGATCGGGGCGACGTAGGTAGTGTGTCGCGCAAACGTACCTTAGTAACTGGACATCCCTTGTAGATTCCAGTGGCAAAAATTTAATTCTCCCAAGATCTCATCTACAAGACGCTGAAAGGTCGCGACATGGATACTGACTTGAATACATGTGTTAGTAGTAGTTTCTCAACAATAACGGCTATAAAAGTTTTAAAATATCGAGCCATCATGCCTGATGACACATTTAGAAGAATGCAGTTTTGTGAACAACAGATGAAATTAACTGGGGTGGCCATTTTCTTCATGAGATATTATTTACGGATGAATCATTTTTTCCTCGAACTCGCGGTCACAATCGGTCGCATGGGTGTGCGATACTGGTCAAAACAAAATGAACATCTTAGCATACCTTTTTGTGATATCACTATTTATAAAAGCTAAATGTATGGGCTGGATTAGTCATATAATAGGACCTTTTTTTTCACTGATGGCGTTTTAAACTCTCAAAAATTTTTGCAGTCATCGCAAAATAACGTTCTCCTAACCATCCAGGCATTCCCTGATATTGATCTGCAAAGAATGTACTGCCAAAAAGGATGAAAGCCCAGCCTATAATATTTTGCTTGTAAGGAATTATCTTCAAGAACAATTTCCTATTCGATGAACTGCTATTAGTTGTGATTGAATTTCTCGGACAGATATCTCTCCCTGAGTTTTTCTTTAATTGGACCATTTAAAGTAGCAAATTTACGGTTATAAAAATACGTCCCATTACAATAACTAATCAAATAGTTAATATTTCAAATAAAACACCTAGAATGTTGGACAATGCAAAAAATAATAGTAATGATCAATTAGAATATTGTTTGGGTAAAAGGAGAATTATCATTTATTTATTATTTTAATTTCAGTAACCTGTAGGGGGACGATATTTTATTTAAAATAGCATTTAGTTTTACATCTCCTTATTTCTATTTGATGTGGCATTTGTGCTTCATTTTGAAACATAGGTACATTTGATCTAATATCCAATATGAGAAGAAGCAGTGTATCATTATTTTCTTCTGTCTAAATTATTTTATTTTCAAATTAGATTTAGAGGCTGAAAGCTACAAAATTTGCATAAAGCTAACAACACACCGGTTAAAATAATAATCGATCTTTTTATCAAATTGTCGAAAACGGTTTATTTAGATATATTCTTGTTACACTTGCTAAGCAGGTTAAGCCAAGTCAAATAAATTCCTAATCTTAAGCAGAGGCTAGATACTGCGGCCTTGAGACCTATTGTATTCCAAGTCAAATAAATTGGCCGCATCCTTTTACAACAAAGAACCTGTTTATATTATATTAACAAAGTTATTTTAAAGTAATACGTCTTGTTAATTTAATTCAAATTTTGAACAATTGTCCAAAAGATATTTAATACAAACGGTTTTATTAATTTAATAACAAATCTTCCCCCGGTGTACCTTTATAATTTATACTATTAGTATATTGTACCCTTCGCTCTAAGGTACATTTAATTTGGCATACTTATTTCCGCTTCAAGTGTGTACATAAAGGAGATGTATCCGTTTCTTGACGCTGTCTTATCTGCGAGTGCGTATAAAAGTCGTTCGGTTATCACATTGGCAGCCTGTATAGCGTCTTAACAACTCTGAAAAAAGTGCAAAAGACAAAGTCAATAATCAGTCTTCTAATATTGGTGGATGATTTAATAAACTAATACCAAGAAATAGTCACTAAACACGTTGTAAAATATGCACCTATTGTGTCATCACGAAATATAAATAGCATTAAATAGATGTATTGTCACGGTTTGTCGTCACCAATATACACCAATCCTTTTGAAGAAGTATTACTTATTATTTATTTTCCTATACGTGAATAAAAAAATGTAAATATGTAGTAAATGCATTAAAACACTGAATTCTAGAAAATATAAAAATATCTTGTTTTCACTATATGTCTGTAATTTCCATTACACCTTCATTTAAAGGAAAGCTTAGTCGTAACGGAAACTATACAGCGTTGTTATATGCCTTTAAAACGTGTCACTTTCGTGATTTCCTTTAACAACGTTACGTGTAACCCTAATATCCCTATTAAAGGAGACTATCATATTACAAAAATCTTGCCGTTGCGTCATAGTGAGTCAATGAACTGGCGGAAGTAATTTATTAATTAATACGTTAAGAAAATTGAGTTTGGGAATGTAGGGGCAATCATCTATGCACGGGTTGTCTTTCGACGAATTTGGACAGGAGATCATATTAGCGTAGTAAATACGCTTGTTGGATTTGCGTGCACACGAACAAGCAAAAGATTTCATGCGCATCGGTACTCCCTATTTGCGCAGGAGTGCGTTGCAATTTTCTAAACGTGTTAAAAATTAATTAAACGTCTGCTGAAATAAACTTTTAACAATTCGGTGGTGAGGTTATGTTTGATGATTCAAAAAGCACTTGCTAATTAATTTGCAGTGATAATAAACTATTAAAAATAAAAAATACCCTTACCACCTCGTCACTCATCGAACTCCGGATACGTATTTCGGCAACTAAATTTCCATCCTCAGCAGAACCTACGAAAGAAGATGTTAGACATCGCAATACGTATCCAGAGTTCTTCACTCATCGAGGTGGTAAGGGTGTTTTTTGGTTTTCATTTTTAGTATTTTAAGCCACCGTATCCTATTATTTGTATTTTATATAATGAACTATAATTATGTCACTACGACCAGGGCTTTATGATTTATTTCCAAAATACGCTTTTTTCTCCAAAATTACATAAAGTACATAAGTTTATAACTTTAGAAAAAAATTTTAATCCATTAATGGCCAAGGATGAAAATAACTGTAAATGACATAAAATTTTGATGTATATTTATTAATAAACTATAACTAAGTAATCTTTTGTATAAAATAAATGAATATAATATTTCCAAAATACTAAGAAATAATGTTGACGAAACTTTGACATAATACGTAAATTTTATATTAAACTGCAAAGGCACCAAATTTTAAAGTCGAACCGAATGGGCTTTTCTTTTATTAACATTTTGGCAGAATGTCTGCCAAAATGTGGAACCATTTGACAAATTATACTGAAATATATCAAAAGATATTTTTGTTCGTTATATCAAAAACCGGTCTCAATTTAGCAAATTTATCGCTTTTGTCTAATGCATTATTAACTGTTTCGTGAAACTCTGGGATACGCTACACACTCAAGTAATTAAAAAAGTCTACACATATATATACCCCAAAACCATGTGTTTCGTAGATATGAGCCGTTTATGTGTTAAAGATATCAAACCTACTTAAACAAAATTAAATTTTAATAATCCACGTTGACAACTTAATTTTAATTACATTATTGTACATTAGAGTCGAAATGTCCACCTCCCATCTCTATGCAGGTTTGTAATCGATGTCCAAACGACTTCTTTCAAACGCGTTCGGTAATTATCTAACTGTTTGGCATGAATCATAAAAACGCTGCTGCAACTCTTTCACAGTATCAATCCGGGTGTTGTAGACGAAAATCTTCAAATAACTCCACAGGAGAAAATCCAGTGGATTGAGATCAAGTAGCAGCCATGAAATATGTTCACTCCAACCTATCCATTCACACATCATCTAAAAGTTGTGGGATTTCATTTGCGAGAATATTATCGCAACCGTTAACCGATTCGGGGAAACGTAGGGTCTAATCTGCCCACAATTCCTGCCCACATATTAATAGAAAATCGACGTTGATTTCCTGAACAATAACAAATAATAGTAAAGATTGCAAGGACTGTGGGGCAGCACAACAAACACACTGTTCGGATTACTCCTCCCGCACAAAGTATTAATTAATTCGGGACGACACGTGTTTCGGGAATACGTGGATTCCCAGTATCAAGTCGAATAACCCAATGGTTATTGGACGGAATGGTTATTCGACTTGATAATGGGAATTCACGTATTCCCGAAACACGTGTCGTCCCGAATTAATTAATACTTTGAGCGGGAGTAGTAATGGCAGTGTGTTTATTATAAAATTTTCGACAATTAAGTTATATTATTGATGATTACTTTTTTCAGCCTACCTATATTTAAAAACACCCTTATAACTCTCAATCTCATGGTTTTCGGACATACGTTCATATATATTTTTAATTGTCTGAGCGTAGAATATCTCAAAGTTTGATGAAGCAGTTTAAAAACACCAGATATAATTTTATAGCAGTAAAATTTAAGCCCCTATTGTTATTCTATGATAATTTTTGGGCAGTCTCCGCTTCTTGTAGGATGGAGAACATATAATATTAATTCCTAAGCTGTATAATGAAACTCCCTGGTTTTACTTAATTTCTAGATTTTGAATATCTACATACATATATGCATTTATTTTGTCCTAGATTGTAAGCACATGTATCTTTTGTCGCCTCCCCACTATTCATATGTCTTTTATGATGCCACGATTTCGTAATGTTAAGAGAATTTGCTGTCGTCAAGTAAAATTAAGATTACTATGTGGAAAAAAAAGAATATTCGAAATGTATGTGTACAATTAACTCGAAAACTAATTGTAAAATGGGAGCTTACATTGTATTTACATTCTTTTTGTTATTCTACAAGCAGTTCTATCCTGCAAGAGACGGAGTTATTTACGTAATATGTGTAATATATGTATAACTACATGTGTATATATGTAGTTACGCATGTTTCGTATATGTAAATTACATTAGCATTCATATCCACAGTGATTTGTAGTTAGTACAAACATTTAGCACTTATAATATTAATGCCCTATATAAATGCAAACAGAATGCAGTTGCTGCGTAAGCTATCATTAAATATGTGCCTGAAAGGACTAGTTCACCTAGATTATGTGTTTTTAAACTTAATGTAATGTATAAATTCAGCACTGTTGTTCATGAATTACATACTAGCTACTATAGATTGCCTCAACCTCCGAATGCAGTACATAGTTTATGGGAATTCGATACATTATTGCATTATTTGGATTTATGATAGTTAAAATGCACATGTTAAAGTATGCGACACTAGATACGAAAAGGAAGCTATAAAAACAAAATTTATAGTCAATGCAGCATATGCTGAGCTTGAAGCACTAATAATTATTATCTCGTACATTATTTCGAAGAGAATTTGTGGAAAACGAAAAAACCCATAATTTTGTTTATTTTTACTCAACATTAACATAATTTAAATTTCAAATATTTATTTAGGAATTGGGATATTATAGACTTTATTAAATTTAAAGAAAAAATATATAATTAACAAATAATAGTTTCAGTACTTTTGTAACAAAAATAGCTGGAATCATACAAATCCCCATATTACAATAATATTTAAGAAAGGAGTAGCAATTACACACGCATATGTCTTATGTCAAGTTGTAGTCAGTCGATGAATCAGTTTCATCTTCAGATGATGACGAATCTGTTACAAGAATAATAAATTCATTGACACCATCTTGTAAATTACCATTTCCTATTCAACATGTTTGATGTAGTTTTGCCAATTATTACAGTGCTATATGTTCTTCGAATTAATTCTTCCATATGTTTTACCTTAAATGTGGTATTATTCATTTTTATATAGTTTTTAAGTTGTGCCCATACCATTTCAATAGGATTTAACTCGCAGTGGTAATCGAAGAACTTCATGAGCTTTTTATTTTGCATGTTAGTCAATCCTGCTTTCATTGCGGTTTAATTTGTGACACACAAGATAGCAAGTCCCTTTTTAGCATATAGTCAGTGGTTGCTATTTTTTAAATGTTCTGCAGTGTTAGGAAGAATTATCAAGAACACTTACTGACCCTTCTGTGGTATATTTTAAAGTAATTTCATCGATATATATTATAGTTCGACCTTAAATAATATAAAGTTAACAGCCTTGCGTGTTTTCATCATATGCTTGTCATTTACTTGTATGCCTTTCCTTTTTATGGTTTTTTTGGACTTGATGATGAACCAATTCGTTGCTTCTGTTGCATATTATATATTCTACGCTCTGAGCAACCCAAAGCTTTACTTGCTTCTTGAACGGCAGCACTCACATGCATAGATTTATTAAAATAATTAAAAACATTTACAATCATACACTTCTCCTTAAGGCTAAATTTTTCTCTATTACGCCGTTTTCTCCCTACAGTCTCCATTAATGCAGTGAACTCTGTAATTAAATGTTTAGGTTATAATATTTATAAAAATAATGAAAAATACCGATATTACCCTGTGCACGCTCGAAAAAGATAGAAGCGTACTGAAAAGAACGATTTGTTCAACTATATATAAGCAAAGTAACGTGGAATTTAATTAAAAATATTTTAAAACTACGACGATGACGATTGATAGCAGTTGACGCTGATAGACAGACAAATAGGTATTGTTGCCGACGCCGACATATGTAAATAAGTTGCAACACAGCAATAGGAAGTGAAGACAGCGTTAATGACAGCAGCTAAGGAGAGTAGGAGATAAACGTTGCTATTATATCCCATACTGCATTTGGAGGTTGAGACGATCTATAACAGCATATTTAATATTACAAATTTATGGTTAACTATCCTGTAGTTTACTGTTCCTGCTATATAGAAACTAAAAGTGTATCATATGTAAGTATACCTGCAAGTGAGACATAAAAATATATTAGTATTGTGTGCGGATATGTTTCATAGTAGGTACTGCATAATAATAAAGTTATGCGGGTATATGGTTCTCGTGTACATACATATGTATGTTATTTTGTTTTATTTAGCAAATGGCTACAGGTAAATTTTTGCAGGTGTTGATCGATACTACATAAAACTGGAATATATTAAATTTCAAACAATAACTCCTACAATAGAATATAATTACACCGTCCTTTAATGAAGTAGTACATGTTATAACGCAATCAAGTTAAGATGGCTAGCAGTAAATATTACTAAAAATTACCTGGAGCAAAAGTTTTCGTTGCTTTTTCATTTATATCTTAATGCTAATCGATATTTCCTATAATTTGTGAGATATAAATAGAAATAATTTTAATAACATATTTTTCAAAATTATTATGTATCCAAAATCTATTGTTTCAGGTAGAAACCATAAGAGTGGTACTGAAAAAGGAATTAGATCTACCCATAATAGAAATATCGGATGAAAACGCAAGTTTAGATGGCGGTGACGTATTGTTTACAGGTATGTAGCAAAATTTGAATAAGTGTGTGTTTCTAATACAAAACTATATACTAATGGACGGTTTCGGAAAAGAAAATATATAAAAGAAATAAGTATAACGAATGCACCTACTCAATAGGAAATCATTTACATTCCCTTTTGTTTGGAAAGTATTGATTGATTTCCAATAGGATCTCTTTTTTCACATTTTAACAAACATTCTTCAATCGCAGCGGACACTAATGACCTGCAATTGTATTGGGTTGTAATCAATAATTAGTTTTAAAAATTTGCTTTTATTACAGCATGACACCTAGGTATATAATCTTACAAAATGGTCATCTAATGATTTAATCCTGTGGAATTGGTGGAGGAGGAAATTGGTGTTGCCCTTTAATCGTTTAGCCCAATCAAAACACGGCCTTATTGTATTTCTCCAACTTTCGGATTTTATTTGAAACCATTATCTAGAGTAACGAACTAAAAGGACATTTAAGTCTAAGAAGCGGTAATGAATACTGAAGAGCTGTATGTTGTGTATAAAATTACATTGGACATCGTCATTACAGACTAGTTATACTCGCATGGGTGATTCAGTTGCAACATGGCGATTTCTGTTGGAGCTGAATCACCGATGTGGGTTTCTCCATGAGAATATGTTTAAATCTCGCAACGAAATCGCTTTTGGATTGTTTGTCTCTTGCGATGTGTAACCGTGATTTACTTTTTTAATATTTTAACTTCTTCTTCCTTTCTATACGTGGTAGGTACACTACTGCCTGTTTTCTTCCCATGCCACTTCGGGTGTATATCTCCAGCATTCCTTCCAACGTTTCGATAGCTTGCCTTGATTTCAACATGTAAATAAGTACAGCTGTTCAGTATTCATTACCGCTTCTTACACTTAAATGTCCTTTTAGTTTGTTACTGTTGATAATGGTTTCAAATAAAAACCGAAAACTCGAGAAATACAACAAAGCTTGATTGCCCTGGCTGATTTCCCAGTAATTTCAAGTTTCGAACTCTAACCAGTACAGCCGATACTGTCCACCACACTCTACTATAAAGAAAGTTAAATACAATTCCAAATCAGTTGACACACGGTTATTATTATACCCACACAACAATGCGGATTGAAAAATATTTTTAGTGCCTAAATCGTTTATTCATTTTTCTTTAAAAGCCCAACCCTCGTATCTTTAGACAACCCTTTTAGTGGGACTCCCCGTTCAGTGCGCCTGTTGTTCAATCTTATCTTTTCTTTCGCTCGGCATTTTAAGGCCTTTCCACCAATACAATTCCTTAATTTATGTGATTGCATTATATTCCGATTTCTAAAAAGCTAAATATTTTTGTTTACTTGTACGTTAATGTTATAACCACGTATGTATCCTTGTAAGCTTCGCTAGGTTTCAATATGTTTCCATTATATAAATTTATAAACAAGTAAATATCAGGATATTTAAATAGGCTGCCATAGATTCAATTCCTTTTGATTTTCGTACTGCATATTGGCCTAATCCTACTTCTCCCAACTACTACTAAAGCTTTTTATTGAATTTAAATCCCGTGACCGAACCGTCTATCGAATTTTGTTATTTTTTCGCAATCCATACGTTCGCCGCCCTGATTATTTGCTTATTCTTTACGATCATGGGGCTTACATATAATACATATACTCCCTCCAGCGTATGTAATACCGTAGTTTTCCTTATGTAACCTTATAAATATGCTATTGTATCACTGAAAATATTCCCATCATAATATCGCTTTTTCTTAGGATAATACAGCGACGGATGCATTTGTTGATTGTCTGGCATAAATCTTCCTAATAGCAGAAGTCATATTGGAAGAATATTGTTTTTGCTATAGTAAATGGTACTTTCTTAAAGTTGTATATATAACTTTTACTGATATTATTTTTGTTGCGTTTTCCCTTGAAAGCTTTTTTCTTGTTCAGTTTCATACATTCGTTCAAACCTGTTTCGTCAAATTAATCTATCCTAGCAGATTTAATCATCACAAGAAAAATAAATAGATAATCGTTTATTGGTCTTCAATAAGAAGCAAATATTGCAAGGACTGTGGGGCTACACAATAAACACACTGTTCAGATCACTCCTCCCGCACAAAGTATTGATTAATTCGGGACGACACGTGTTCGGTTATTCAACTTGATAATGGGAATCCACGTATTCCTGAAACACGTGTCGTCCCGAATTAATCAATACTTTGTGCGGGAGGAGAATCCTAACAGTGTGTTTACTTCAATAAGAAGACAATCAACAAATCCCGGAACAGAAAATACAAGTTCTATTCTGAATTTTCACTAAAGTACTAAATGTTGATATTTTCCAGTACGTGCTTTGTTTTCGAAATGGGCACAAACTTGTTACACTGGTTTTATAGACAACACATCGGAATGCGTGTTCGAATAAGTAGAACAGAATGAACATCTCTAGTTGCTGGTAGCAAAAGTGCCGCAAATTCATACTCTGAATATATCGAGTTCTACCGGAAATTGCCTTATCTATCGATTTTGAATCCATTGGCCAATTAATTATCTTCAAATAAGTATAACACAGGCATGGACCTAAAATTAAAGAGGTGTTTGCGTTTATAGTAGCCATACTAGACTATAAATAATAATACTAGCTAAATTGTAACTGAACCAAATTGGAATTGCGTAACAAACAATGTTTCCTGGTAGTTCTATTTAAAATTTAACATATTCAAAGGCTGAACATGTGAATACGTTAGAATATATTTGTGTCACGGAAACTAAGCACGAACAAATGAATGTGTAGAAATTTCTACCGCAGCCGTATCCTTGCCCAATTGGGAAATTAGAACAAAAGTTGTGAACTTATGGCAACTTTCCTGGCATTTATAGACGTAAGCAAAATTCGAACAGAGGATGACATTATAATAAAATTCAATCCGGCACGCATATCATCATCTGATAAACAAAATTTCAGGAGACTCAGTTATTTGAACATTTACTGGAATTGTTGGTTTATTGTTTTGTTTTTTATTATTACTGATATTGTTATTTTCATTTATTGTTACAAATCAAGTGCGAAGCTTACATAAACTTTGCAAAACACACCTTTAATTTACCATTTATAAAATATCCCATTCATTTTAATTCAAATTCCTGTTAACATAAACATTAGGCGGCGTGATAAACAATCCACTCTCGGCGTTTCTATCAAAATCTAGAAGAATGGCTCGATGTGGCTGTTGTCGTTCTGGATACAATTGTAAATATCTTGTACTCTCCATTGTTGTATTTTGGGCTCGATGAATACTCGAAGAATACTTAACATATCTCGTTTCTTTTCGTTGGTATACTATATTTTGCTATTACTAATGAACGATAATTGAAACATTTGACAGTTTTAAATTTCATGGCTATCTTATTTAATATTAAAATATGTTCTTGGTCAATAAAACCATAATATTAAAACTTTTTGTCAACATGTTATATATGGTTGAAATCAGAAAAAAAGCTATCTTTGGCGGTGTCAAAAACCAATATGCCGCCGGTAAGAAATAAGAAAGTTGATGATGGTCAGAAGGAATCGAAACGTCATATGAAACTTTTGAGTACACCATCCCTGAGAATGTGTTTTTAGTTTTTCTCTGCAATGCCGAATAGAAGTCCTAGAGGTAAAAGAAGAAAATGAGTTTTTTTCGTTTTCTTTTAAATCTCGAACGTCATTTATCACAGGCTTATTTTTTCTTCGGGTTCATAACAAACACAAAATTTTGCAACTTTACACCTACCCTCTATATTCAATAATAAGCGAGATCCCCATGGGGAGGGTCGAAAATGAATCAGCCTGTATATTACTATACGCCCAATATGTATTATCATTGTATTACTACTTATAATAATAAGATACAATAAGTCACAAAAATAAAGAAAAGTACATATAAGACTTTACTAACGTAACAGTAAAAATTAAAAAGAGAGCATGGTGTTTGAACTACACATTTTAATCTTGTGTAAATCTGTTTAGGGCAAGAGTTCTTTGTCGGAATTTCGGAATGGACCAACGAGGCAGGTGCGAGAGCGCTGGCAGCTGCATTTCCCGAATACCCGTGCACGCCCATTAAGGTAAAACCCCAAACACTGGTTACGGGTGATCTTACGCAGGGTATCCTCCAGGTGAGCGTGCACCTTGGCGCTTCGACCAACTGCACGCTACACCAAATCCTCATCGGATCCCATTAACGACACGCTTGACGCTTATACAGTAGTAGTTAGTTTCGTACGCGGCGGTTCTTTCTGTGATTACCATTGTTGTAGTGCTTGTAGGGTGTACGTATTCAGGTATCGTTGTCGAATATATTTGGCTGATGACGTATGTTAGCCCATTGTTTTATTTTACAAAAAGAGAATTCATTAGTAATTAATACAAAGCACTAACTATACTATTTAGTAGTAATTTTTGCTGTAGTACTTAGAAAGTTACGACTTAACTTAGTCGTATATCAAGCTTTTGTTGTGCATTCCACGATATTGCTACCAAATTTTTAGCTTTAGAAACATACATATGTACATATACAAAAGATTCCTGGTCATAAAATACGTAAAAGGATTGGTTGTTTAGATGTGTGCATAGCGCGTGTTTTTGCATGATAACTAATCTTGTATGCTTAGGTACCAGAATCGAAACACTTAAAGTCCTTTGTGACGATGGGCGGCCCTAATTTATTATGTATTGGAGCCGGAAAAGAAGCTCAGGAAGTTCTGAAGAGGATGGAGCGAGAGGCAACGTTTAGCTATCAAACATTGACGTTACCGGAAGACCACGCCGCCAATGTCCTGTATCTTAATGGAACGTTAGTTCATAGGACAATAGAGGAAATACCAAGTTCGTTTAAGGTACGTTAATTGAGTCTTTAAATTTTCACGAATCTTAGTGTAGGTAAAGCAGTTACTTGATAAAACTTTTGGCAAACATCTGGCTGGATGCCGATACTATATATACAGGGTGACGCATTAGTGTGGTAAGGCTCGATATATCCGTTATCATATAAGATATCAAAAAAAAGATATTTATGAAAATTGTAAGCAGCCTTAAACTTAACACTTTAAAATTATGTTCATATATACAGGACATTTCACATCACCAGGGTGAATCAAACATACGTTTTCTTAAATGGAACACCCGGTATATTATTTCAAATTTAGATTAAGCTCATGCCTCACACATCCAATGTACAATTTCATTGAATTTTATAGCGTGTTTCAGAAGTTACGGTCAATTTTATATGAAAATCACTCTGAGTTCAAACGACTCAATCTGAAATTTCTTTCTTACACGCACAGATTTTTGTATTCGGCCAGTTATATAGCAGACTGAGATTTTTTGAAATTATTTAAATATAACGAGTTAATCGTGGAAAAATGACTGTAACACAGACTTAAGTCTTAATTACTAGCTAGGAGATTATGTAATTGAACCACATTTTTTGGAAGGACGAGTGAATGGTGAAGTTTATTTAGACTTTTTAGAAAATCATTTACCGTTGTTACTAAAAAATGTTCCCCTAAACGTTCGTCAAAGAATGTTATATCCGCGTGATGAACTTCCTTACTTCACACTAGGTTGTTACACGATAATCTAAACACCCATTTCCCTGAATGCTGTATAAAGAGAGGAAAACCAATTGAGTGACCAGCTCGATCATTGGAGTTCACTAAAATTGACTTCTTCCTGTGGTCATATGTAAAAGAAACCTTATATATCAAACACCGCCAAGTACACAAGGTGATATGAAAAACATATAAGAGAAGCATTCTCGAGTATCAATTTAAAAATGCTAACAAACGTAAGCCGATCGCTTGAAGAACGGCTGCAATGTTGTATTGATAGTTCGCATGAATATTTTGAACATTTATTATAGAATTTATTGTAAACAGTCGGATTAATTGATTTAATGTTTCTATTCTGTAGTTGTATTAAACATGAAACATTAATTTTTCCATACTAGTTATATTAAAATGTTTTCAAAAACCTCAGTTTTTAAAAAGATTTCAAGATTTCAAGATTTGAGTTTTGACTCGCAATCAATTTTGAAAAAAAATGTAACTGCTATAAAATGCTCAAAAATCTATGGTTACAAAAAAAAATCAGACTGTGTCGTTTACAGTATACAATACCTGGAACTCGCAGCGATTTGCATGTAAAATTGATCATAACTTCTGAAACACGCTGTATAATTGAATGAAGTACATTAAAAGTGTGAGACATGAGCTTAATCTAAATCTCAAATAATATACAGGTTGTTCCATTAAAAAAAACTTATGTTTGGTAATATGACACACCCTGTACCTATATATGACAATAATTTTAAAATCTTAAGTTTAAGACTGTCTACAATTTCGCGGCTTTGCCACCTTAATGCGTCACCCTGTATATTAACAACTTGGATTCATGTATGTATTAATGTTTTATTTAGTGCCGACAATTCTTTTTATGTCGTTTTTTGATGGGTTAAACACTGTTCTAATTTAAAGACCCAATTAAATCTTTAATGTCATGTTTAAGTCCTCATAATAAAACGTGATCCTCCTAAAAGAACTGACAAACGTGTTAGGTCAATTAATGTATGTTTTTATTTTTGTATTGGAATCATGTGTCTAATGAAACTCATCACACTTTAATTCAAGAACATAAGGATTTCTACTTGCATAAAAAACTGCGTTATCGTCTGGTTGCAACTACAATAACATAAAACCTAATTTAAATTTATTACGTCGTACTACACCGGAAGAAATTATTCAATAAGTAAGACTATTTGAGAATATAAAATTTTACAGCCGGATATAATGCGATTGATTTTTATACGCACTTCTTACGAAGTTATAAAGTTATTATTTGAGAGAGATTATATATTATACAGGTTTTAGAATAACAATATGGAGATTCTGCGCATATATCGTCATGTCCAAACGAATAACTGCTTCAGCGTTTTTGTTATAATTTGATATCCACACGTACGATTTTATAAAAGAATTAAGCAGTATTATTTGTCATACTATCACGTATTCCACCGTTTCACGTTTCGTGTAATGACGTAATGTTTTTATCTAGACAAAGTCTCCTTGACCTTAAGAGAAATTTTGACGAAAACAAAAAGCGATTTGATTAAAATTTACATGAAGGCGAGCTAGCCGTAGCGAAAATATGTCAAAAAGTAAAAATAACCTACTTCCTAACGCGAATCTGGTGTATAACCAGGCAATCATGTTTTTCCATATACGTATATACGAGAAAACTTTAAATGAAATCTACCTACCCAGAAAAGAAAAGATGTAGAGAAAAAATAAAATTTTATTTTTCGACATACGACTCCTCAACATGTACAAATTTAGTGCAACGCTTCTTTAATAACGCGATACCCTCCAAAAAATTCTTTTGGTAACTCCTGAAAGAGCTTTAGTTCTTCATCTGAAGAAAATCCACGTCCTCGCAACTTTTTCCCAACTTAAGGAGAAAGAAATAATCCGACAGCGCTGTTACCCAACGAAACTGCAGTTGCTGATTTTTCCTGAACATAGTGGACCTTATAACCTCGGAAAATGTCGTTGCGCAATAAAGTCTTTTGGACTGGCATTATCGTGATGCAGCAATATTCCTCTCGTCAATAAGCCTGGACGTTTTTGTCGAGCTGTATGCCGAAGCTGCAACAAAACTCTACAGCATGATACAGCAGTCACGTGCTCATTTGTATTCTGGAAATGGGCTAAGAGCAGCCCTTGAGAATCCCAGAACACTGTAGGCATACCCTTACCAGCTGAGGGCACAACCTTGAATTTCTTTGTTGACGGTGAGGGAGGACGTTTCCATTGCATTGAAGCAAGCTTTGTTTCAGGTTGGTAGTGGTGCACCCATGACTCATCAACAGTAACAATCCTGTTAAACATGTCCTCCCCTTCCTCTGCGTACCGAGAGAGGTGTTTCAAGGACTAGCCCATTCGAATCCTTCTGTGTTCCTCGATTAGTTGTTTAGGTACCAACCGTGAGCAAACTTTTCGGAAATTCAAGCGATCGTGCATTAGTTTGTAGGCTAAACACCCAATGCCAGTTGCTCTGCTGTCTATTGTTACCCGCCTCAGTTCGAATCTTCCCTTCCACCCGTCTAAATGCTACATCTGTCGCAATCTGAACTTCGCTGATCGTCCACAACTTTTGAGCGCCCTTGAGAGAATTTCTCGACCCAGTTATACACGGCCTTACGCGACAAACGCTTTTCACCGTAAACAGGAGACATGCCCTTATAGATATGTTTTACAAGAAGTCCTCTTGCCCAGAAAAAACGCACAACAGCTTGCTGTTTTTCCACTGTACACTCTTCGAGCACGGTCGCCGTTTTAACACCACCTGCGTACGTAAGACAATCGCTGATTATACGCTGTCAAGCAATTTCTGTAGTTTAACCCGCGTTATTGTACTGGTATCAATTAAAGTAATATTCAAAATCATTAAAGACCTATAACTTTTTAAGAAAGCATTTTAGGGCACACCTGCAGATTAGGATTTTGTATAGTTATTGGCATTAAAACACAACAGCTTGTACAATTTGACCAATGTTATAAAAATCATTTTGTACACCAGTGCGTTAACGTATAATTTTTGGCTCTAGAGCCAAAATTACTCATTTCCGTGCGTTTACAGCTCCACAAAAACCACAAAAATGATGTAATGTGAATTGTCATGACAGCACGATCTTTTCATAGCCAGATATATTTTATTTTAATCTCCTCTCGTACATGTATACATACATAAGCAATAATCATTAATCTAAAGTTGTCCCTCACATTATCACTTCCGCTTGTTCGTGAATATACATATCAATGACCTCTTCAAAGATTTTCTAACTGTTCCACATATACACTTCTTTTTAAAAATAGTAAATGCAGAAGAAATATAGAAGAAAACATATTAACTAAATCATAGATCAAAAGAAAAACATCGTTAGCTATTGAATTCAGTACAAGTGTATATCCTTGCTAAATTGCCAGACTGTATGCGTAACACCGTTACTAACTTGTGTAGAATATCGGAAAGGTAGTATATACTATAATTCTTCGAGTTACTTTTCTTTGTAAAACTATATATTAAGGTACGTATATTATCGTTCGGTGGAGTTCGGGCACTTTTTTTTGGGTAGGTGGAAATCCCTTATGGACGCCGTATACATGGTTCTAGCTCTACACGGTAGTGTGGGACTCCCAATTGGTGTACTCACTAATACCACCTCTTTCTCTCCTACATCTTTCACAGAACCGTCCTTTCGAATATTTGCATTCTGAATGTACCGAGCACCATTACATCTTTCTTTATACTCCCAGGCTTCTGTTGTCTATCTACTTCGTTGGAAACTCTTCCTAATCATACCGTAGATGGCCTGCCAGTTTACCCTTGATTGCAACGTTTTTCTGCTTACAGGCAATCCACTTCTTTAAATCAGGTATTAATGTTTTCGTTCATTGCTCCTTGAGCGCGTTACTGTTCCACATCTCTTAGATGTTCCCCATAACTTCCAATCGTATCAAAGTGTACTCCGAGGTATTTAACGCTCTTTTTGGCACTCCATGTTATTTATTTTAAATTTCAAATCTTTCCTTTTTCTTCTGTGAGTAACGAGAACTGCTGTTTTTTTTCCGACGTCAATTGGAGCTCGTTTTCCACAATCCACCTGATCACTCGTTTTAGGTTCTCATTTATGTTACCCATTAGGGTATGCTTGTTTTCCGCCGTTACTATTAATATTAGGTCATCCGCAAAGCCGATAGTTTTTGCTGTACCTGTAGTTCTATGAGCAAAGATATCGTCATATAAGACGTTCCAAAGCATAGGACCCGATACATAAACTTGTGGTACCCCTGCCTTAACTTCGTGTCCTTCCCCTCTTGTAATCTCTAAGTACCTCTCCCTTAAATGATGCGAGATTATTTTTACTATATAGCCGGATATCTTCCTTTTTTCTTAGTCTTTGTGAAATATATTGCTGTACTTTCTTATTTATGTCGCTTTGTCTCCGCTTTCCATGATTTCCTGGTGCATCCACCTTCGCAGTCCTGGCAAATCAGCGAGCATTCCCCTATCCACCCGGGGACACCCCCGGTAGGGTTACAAGTGTTTCCTCCCCTATCCTCTGCCCCTCTCTTCCGCCTCCCCCGGGAAGTTGCGACGCTTAATAAAATTCCTGAAATATTGTTTTCGTTATAGTTCTTCTTCCTCCTCTTCTTCTTTACTCTTTTTCGCTCCAGGCAGAGCATTGGCGTTTACTAACTGCTCCACTTTTGTCTGTCTGCTGGCACTGGTTTCGTTCCTGTCCATGCTTTACAAATGTTTTCTAACTTCTTTTCGATTTCTCTTCCATGTGTTGCTTACACCTTGCGGCGGTTACTTACTGTTTTTCTAACCGGTTCTTGATGTGTGGCAACTGAAGATTTGCGATTCTATTTCCTCAAGAGACCCCTTTAATTTTCCCGAGATATTTATTAATAAATGTTTGAGGCTTGGCTGTGTTGTTCTTGTTGATTTTCCACGTCGTTGCACCATATAGTGAAATACTTTTTGCGTTTGTGTTGAATATTCGGATTTTTGTTGACATTGTTATCCTAGATTTTGTTCAGACTCATAAAAGCGTTTTGGGCTTTGTCTCTTCTTGCCTCGACAACTGGCTCTGTCCATCCCTCCATATTCACATTACTTCCTACGTATAAAAACTCCTTTAGTATCTCTATCTCTTTATCTTCCGCCTATACCTACTTCCATTTCTCTAGGGGTATTTATTTTCATCATTTTCGTTTATCGATTTATTACTGTAAGTCTTACTTCTCTCACTCTTTTCTATGTTTATCTACTTTTCTTCTGCATGTGTTATCTTTTTTTCTGAAAGTAGACAGATATGATCCGCAAATTCCAATTCTTCTAGCTGGTTATGTAGATTCCTATGCTTACCAGTGTTGTTGGTATCTCATTTCGTTATCCATGCTATAAGGATCAAGAAGAAAGTTGGTGAGAGAACATAGCCCTGTCTCACTCCAATTCAATTTTGATTTTTTTTTGCTAAGGTGTCATTTCACTTAACTAGTGCACTGGATTTGCTATATGGTTCTTTTGTTATCTGTATGTATTTCCGGGGTACTCCGTAGCTTCTATAATGGTCCATATTCTATCTCTATCGATACGAATGCTTTGTCAAAATCTATGAGGTTTTAGTATAGTTTGTTTTGCTATCCTACAGATTGTTCTATTATTAACTGTAATATTGCGATTTTGTTAGCACGATTGTGACCATTGTTACCATGGAACCTGATTGGTTCGGCCTTAGTTTTCCGTTATACTAGTTTATCTAAACATCAACATATTTCTTTGCTCTTTCCCAGTTATTGGAGGTTATAGTATGGAACCGTCCCTTTATGAAAGCGCAGATTTTTCAGATCTTTATCGATACTAGTCCACCATGTCTTCTGGAGCTTTCTTCTGCCTCATTTGGGCTCTCCAATATTTAGTGCTCTTTGACAACAGTAGTCATTCATTAGGTCTGCAGCAATATACCCACACCGCAGTAGTTACCGTCCTTATACTTTTTTTGTGATGGCAGTTACTTAAAAGTTACCGCGAATAAGTTCATTGCAGGTGGTACTTTGGCGACCCTTCTTGCCTACCGCAGCATTTATCTTTCCGATGGTTCTAATAGGCATTTTAGAGTCATAGAGCACGCCACGTTGTGAAACGCTATTATCGCAGCTAATATTTATGCGATATAGAATATTGCCATCCCAATTTGCATCAGATATGAGCGTTGTTCTGGGATATTTAAAATTTTCTGTTTTATGGAATTCAGAATGTTGGATATACATATACATGTTTTATTTGGCGGATCATCTTTCTAAACATAGCAGCTAATGCAGCAGGGACTCGTTTAGGAATTACAATTATTTGTAATTTCTAATTAACATCCAATTGAATACTACATTCGAGCAATGCCGATTTGATCTAAAAATAAAGTGCCATGAAGAAGATACGAACATCTTCATGCTGGATACATATCCATTTACTTCACTTATTTGCAATTACATTTTCGAGGAAGGTCGTTCCACGTATCTATACATAACTTACTCCAATGAAACGTGAATGCATCTAGGACGTTGCAAAGAATACAAATTAAAGACGTCACATCAGTATATATGAATACACAGAGAATGTAAGAAGAAGGAAAAATATGAAACGGAAATACAGTTGAAGCTCCATAACTCCAATTCCAAGGGATCGCAAAATTATTTCGAGTTATAGAAACTTTGAGTTAGAGAAAAAAATATAAAATGTACATATTACGTTATATTGCAAATGAAAATAAAAATATTTTTAACAGTATAAGCATATAGTATAAAATACATACATACATATATGTACATGTATGTATTTTTTTAAATGTATATGTGATTAACTTTTGACGTATGGTCTTTGCTGCGCATTCTGACTCATACGCTTGTTTTGTTTTATCAAGTAACACAAATACATCATCTGGTGTCTTCTCAGTCATATTAAAAAACAACTGTATTGTTCCATGTCGTTGTGTGGTGAGAAGGCTTTTCCCTAAGAATATCCTCAGTGTCGGACGCATCCGAATTTTCATTAAATTCATCATGTTTACTAACACTAGCAATAATTTCGTCATCTATGGGAGTTTCGCTGGTAATAACGTCTTCATCGAGGTTCATAAAATCCTCCATCAGAGTCATTGCACAATTCACCACACTTATTAAATGACAGTTGACCATTGAACATGATGTTTTGCTCGGTGATTATTTTTTCTTTCATTTCTGACAATGATATTTCATCTTCTTCATCATAAAAGTTATGCTTTCCAAAACCTGCTTGTCTAAAACAATTTTGCATTGTCTTAGGAGTAACATCAATGTTCCATACTGTGGTTACAACATTAATGCAATCAAGAAGATCAATTTTAAGAATGGAATGATGCTTTTCAAAACTTTCCAATTTTTTTTCCAAGATTCTGCGTCTGTAATGGAACTTAAAACATTTTATAATGCCTTGATCGAGAGGTTGAAGTTTGGATATAATGTTCGATGGAAAGAATTCTAATTTTATTGTTTTTAGTTTGTGACTCAATTGGAGATGTGTCGGGCAGTTGTCAACAATTAGCAAAACTTTCCTGTTTTGACATAAAAAATACTTGTCTAATTCCAGAAGACATGTTTCAAAAAGATTGGCGGTCATCCATGCCTTTCTGTTGCTCTTATAAGCAACCGGCAAGAGCACTTTTTCCTATTATCAAAATCTATAAATTTTCAGTACTAGTCATGTTTGTCGCCAGTAAACAGGTCACCCTTTCCTTGCTGACTTTTCTTCCGTGGCACTTCTCATTTTTAAATGCTAACGTTTTATCTGGTAAGCACTTAAAAAAGAGACCAGTTTCGTCTGCATTGAAGTTGTCATTATCATCATAGGAGGTTAAAAGAAGTGTTATGGATCCACGTATCACATTTTTTCCATCAACTGCCGCACTTACACCGCAAACCTTTTCTTGTAGTATGCCGTACCTAAAATTATTTATGTAGATATGTAAGCATTGTAGATATGTAGTATTACACCCGTAATGTATGATAACAAACGTACGCCTAATTCTTACCTCTTTTTAAAATTTGCAAGTCACCTGAGCTAACTTTAAAATTCTGATCTCCTAATTTTTCAGCAAAACTTAGTGCTTTTTGGTGCAATATTTGACCTGATACACACAAATTTTCCTTCCTAGCAGATTCAAACCACTTTATCAAGACTGTATTAACAGTCTTTCTAGGCCTATTTGGTTTGACAGTAACTCGACCTTTTATTTCTGCACCGAAATTTAAGATAGCAATCTCATTCTTAATAATTGTAGACAATGTACTTTGCGGTATATCACACTCTTGAGCAATAGTCTTTCTCTTAAATCCAATTTCTACCTTTCTTTGGATCGTCAGACTTTTAACACGTTGACGGACACTCGTACTCTGTAAACCGCCACCAACTTACGTTTTTACCTTAAGTTATTATTAAGTTTTTAACTTAAGTTATTTTTCAAAACATTGTTGTTGTTTGTATCCTAATGCAGAGACTTAACACTGCGGCCTTGAGGCCCATTGTATCACTCTACATTAGGTTTGTGTACGTGTGTATCGTTTGTGTGTGTGTGAAGTGTATGGCTTGTTACTGCCTCTCCTCGCCGTAGAGGGTAGCAGTGTTGATTTATGCTCAACACTGAACGGCCTGGGAGAGGTACCGACCACCCTTGCTGCAACCGATCTTTAGAGAAATCGATTGCCGTAAGGGAGATTCGAACCATCGACACTCTGTACAGGTGTCTAGCGCTCTTACCACTGTGCTATCCCGGCAGTCTTCAAAACATTGCATTTTAGATTCGTTTCTTTCCACTTCTTTGTTTTTCCACAATTTCTGATTTCCGTTGATAAAGGGAAATCAGATAGGAAAATTCGAGTTAGAGAAATCATAATACACGGAAATTGTAGGTAAACTGCAGAGAACAAGAGACTTCGAGTTGTGGAGGTTCGACTGTACGTATATAATTAAAGGAAAGTTCGTAATATCTCGACATTCTTTCACAATATAGATTTCCGATTGTGTGTGAAAATGCATCAAACTTTCATTGTGTCATATACCAAAAAACAGCCAAGAGATTGCTAGCATAATTATACCTAAAATAAAAACGGGTAAAAACGATGATTACTATTCTTAGTAATATTTCGAGACATCAAGAAACCGCAAAGGAAATGTTGCAAGATAGAGGACAAAAATAACTTTAAAAAAGTAATTTTTATTATTGTGGTTAAATTAATTATAATATCATAAGCAGTGTGAAGAGTAGTAAATAAATGCTAACGATAATATTTTTTGTACTTCTTGTAGTATAAAATTTGTTTGTTTATCAATACATGATTTATGCTATTATGTTTTTAATATTTTCAGGTGTTCTCCAAGAAAATAGACTACCCCAGGAGATGTATAAATATATCCCAATTAGCAAAAACAACAAGTGGTCTTACATCAAGTTGTATTTTAGTAAAACGATCGAAACATATTAGAAATCTATAAACAAGAACAATAAGTGAATTTAAAAACTAAGCAATATCCCTATCCATTTATCGATACTGCTTAATTTTTAACACTTGACAATATACCACCACCAAAGGTCTTCACAATTGTTCTAGGACCAAAATAGGACTATCCTACTAAGTAATAAGAAATTACGTATACTTAGATGCGCAAACCAACAAAAAGAAACGGTATGGTTATAACATTTTATATGTGATACTAGATGATTTATATATATTCGAATACAACATCCAATATTTTCGAAACTTTCGTACTAATCTTAAATAGAACTAATTGTTGGAACCATTTTTATATAGTTATCGTCACAAATTAAAGAAAAAAGTAATGTTTTAAATAGTCCTATTCATAATACATGTTTAAAATAAGTGTTGACCGTTCAGATTTTTTAATAATTGAACTTGTTACCGAAATAAGAGGAACATGCCTGGAATATGGATATCGGTGTTTTATGGCTATTGCTATTTGTTCGCATTTAAAAGCTATTGCCAGTTATGATAATTAGTGATGCTTTAGATGCATATTAATTAATGAACTTGGTATATCCATATTTCAGGCAAGTGTAGATTATGTATTTTTTTTATATAATAGCAGTAGCGTAATTAGAATACTGGTTTTTTTGCATAAATACGGACAATAACTTTTCATTCCTGGAAATGTTGACTGAGGCAGAAGCTTTGTTGATAAGCATAACCTAATTGACATCATTATTTTCTTTCAATGGTCACTGAATATGTAGTCATACTTATCGTATATATTTAAACATAAATTTTAAATATGCGTCATTCATTTTTTAACAAGAATATCTCTGATAGATTTGACTTATCAAATATCATCACTTTCGCACATAATAATGCAATCCACTTTGCAGAGTTAAACCTATATGTGAATTTATACCCTTGATTTTCCATCCAGTGTTCTTACATTTTATAGAAGTATTACTTTAGCGATATACATACTATCGCAATATAATTGTCATTCAACATTTAGATTTTTATTCTTTACCTCTTATCCATTTAATGGATCAGTTATTTGCACAGAAGTTTCGGTAACGAAGTGTCTTATAGAAGGTTGGAGGTATTTCTGTAGGTACTTACTTTCTATCAATTTCCTGTTTTTCTTGTTCTTCTATATTTTGTAGCAAATGTGACAGTTTCTGTGCCGTTCCCACCTTTCAATGGCTTTCTATCCAAATCTTCAAAGAAGTGAAACATACCTATTGTGATATTCGTTTTTCCAATGCTAGATTCTGATAATTAATATCGCAGTTTTTTGGGTAAGGTGATACTAGAGTTGATGCCATTATGCCAAATTATCCCATCAAAGGCCAAAGTATTAACATACAATCCTAGTAGGCTTTGTCGTTATAAGGGATGATAACAAAATGTGTCACAAACCGGCACCGTCTATTTGGGGACCCATGCTCATTAAGACTTTTCTGCATCTTTTGAACAATACGATCCGCAAAGCTTGTAATATATTTTTTAGCACCTTGTATGTAAATAACTTTGTAAAGTTGCGCACAAAATTCATTACTGGACATAATCACTTTTGGGAGAGGTGAACTTTTACACCATTTACAAGTAACTGGGGTTTGTCATAAAATGTTCAGAAATCATGGAAAGTACAGTAAAATAAATACAGTAAAACTGATCGAACAAAATCGATACATTAGAACCAATGCACCAGCTCCAGAAATGTAGAAAGAGTAAATTTTAGGAGTCTTTCTTTTATGTCCCTCTAATATTTGTTATAATTTGTTAAAGTCTTGCTGGGTTTATCATGATTTAAAGCATACTTTTTTTTGTTGATTTTTAAGTACAATCATTTCCTTTATAAGGTAACACACTGTGAAGCAATCTATTTACGCTACTGTGGAAAATTTATAACCACAACTATTTGTGCGTTAAACAATAAGCTGTTAAACAGATGAAAGATTAGACGTTTGTTAATGAATCTCGAAAAATTACTCGTTTATTATCAATACAAGAAATGCAATTCCAATTTAAACTAATATATATGTATGTATAAAATCGTTAACTGTGAACTATGTTGATATATATTTCTTTAAGAAATTTGAAAGATAAATGTATTTGAAGCTATTACTATGTTTATATAATATAAAGCATTCAGAAGATTCTTTTTTGGGAACTGAGGTTTTATTTTAAAAAGGATTCAGTTATATCTAAAATAGTATCCAAAGATTGTTAAACCTTGGGTAATATCTGTCGTAATTTCTCCATACTACTTTATACAGGTGGGGAAATCATGGCAAGAACAAACAATAAAGAAATATATAATAGTTATTTATTTAGTTAGGTAATAACGTGAAGTACAGCAATAAATGTATTTCATTTGTAAAATTATACGATCATATCTTGTGTTAATTGCGTTATCTAAGAATTAGTACGGTCAATTAAAAAGGTCTTTCCTCCTTGTAACGTCGTCCTATTTTCCATTCCAATTGGATGTACATTTCTGTAAAACGCTTCAAATCACGTGTACTTTATAATATTGAGCAATGAATGTATAAATTATATAAGCTTACGTTTGCGATAAACTAATATATTAATCTGTAAAGATGCCTGCAAAGATTGGTGCGTAAAATGTTAGGATTTTATTTATCGATATGAATAAAAAGGGATTGTGCATTTGTGTAAGTACTAATTAATAATAGATCGCGTTAGAACTCTTTCCTCCGCCATCTATTAAACTAAATCCGGAAAGGGATGCTGACATATTGTCTTGTTTATGCCGTTATAAATGCATACATATTCACTGCTCAAATACATAAGAAAGTACAACCTTTCTACGATATCTTCCAAGTTCATTCCATTCATTACCGCAGCTTTTCGCTTTGTTGAACGTTCAACTAAAAATATTTTTGTATTTAGCTTTTATATATTGTAATAAGTTTCACATACCTACAGTAAAAACTGTAGTAAAGTATATGAATTAATTTATTCGGTAAGATGATGTTAAATGTTCACCCCTTGTTGTAAACAAATACTCTAGTCGTATTACAATTTAATTTCTACAAATTCTATTTCTTTCTTATTTCTATTGATAATATTATTATAGTTATCGCATAAAATGCACTTCTGTTTTTGTATTTGTTTTGGTAATATCTGTTTTGTATTTTAGGATTTGTATCTGTGGAATCTCTAGCTGTATGATATTAATGTGATTCAAAATCTCTCTGAATAAAACATCAGGAAATAATTGCATGTCTTTACTTCCGCCGAGTAAGTTTTTAAGGATACAAGATATTGTTAATTTGATTTGAATATTTTCAAAACAGCGGTAAGTGGGATTTAAGATTACGAACTCAAAATACGAAAACACTGGATATTTACGATTAAAACAGCAGACATTTCTATGCATACCTCCAGCGGTGATTAAAGTAAAGACTTTAAGGGGGATCTTTTGATTTGATTGTTGCCCTAATGCAGAGGAAGGTCTTTTACATCCCTTAACACGCGGCCTTCAGTCCTATTGTATTATTCTGCATTCGCTTGTCTTTCATTATTCGAACAGATCCACCTCCATAGCAAGATTTAATAGTCTGTGCCTCAAATGCTTTTCCCTTTATACCTCGTAGTGTGTCTATTGCACGTAATAGGGAGTTTTTCCGGTGGCTTAATGGAGTAGCATGCAAAGACCATGTAAGAGACAGTTTCATCCTCTTGATTACATAGTCTATACAGAGGCCCCTCTCTATAGATTCGCATTCTATGAAGATGTTTCCTTAGGTTGCCGGGTCCAGCAAGTAGACACTTCATCGCTCTAATCTACGTTCTGCCGAGAGACATTAAGTTAGCTGGCAGATATTGTGCTGGTTTTCACATCATTTTCTTGCTACACGGTGCCAGGGATACTGGTAGTGCTTAGTCACCCACTCAGCGACCGTACCAATGGTTCATACACAGGTCCATTGAAGGTTGTTTCCGCCAGGTCATTGTCCGCAATTCCCACGTGTCCGCACCCCAAATAAGCTTCCCTGTGTTGTGTTTCGCCAGGGTGAAGTACTTTTTCCTTGAAAAATATTGTAATATCCGCTCAACAAGGAAAATGATCAAAAATATATTGCAAATGTATTTAGCGCTATCTACATCCACGTTCCCAGACTGCTGAAAAATTGCTAGGCTCACCCCAGTGAATAAGAAAAATGTGATATCTCAGATACAAAATTATAGACCAACAACAAATATCAATAACTTCGCTAAGGTATTTCAAAATGCGTATATCGGATCTTTTACGCCCAATTTTAATTGGATGGATCAACATGGATTTGTTAATAACCGATCTACTGTTACTAATCTCGCAATCATAACTGAATTCTTACCAAAAGCCAGATTTGGCCAAGGCATTTGACAGTATTGACTTCTATAACATTCTGTTAAGTAAACTTCACAATTTTGTTTTATAGTAAAATTAACCTCTTTTTTCCATTGTACCTGAGTGCAAAAAAACAATATGTCTCACCTTTGTTGCCTTGCTGAATCTAGTGCGCCTCGAGGTATTAATCTGGGTCCGTTATTATTTTTGATCCTCATCAATGATTCATGTGCGGAAGAGTTCGACCGTGGAGTATATAATGAACCTTTGAGCAGAACTATTTCCATTTGCATGAAACTTTAAACATGTAAGTTTTTCTTTCATTATGTTGAGCGTAATAATATATGCGTATTGCAAATAGTTTATGGAGAAGTGTGTTGCTGCCATAAGATGGTAAGGGACAGCATGCTCTTCTGCTGGTAAGTGTGTCAGCATTATTTTAGCATTTGATGCATGAACAATGGTTTGTT
Source organism: Osmoderma eremita (assembly GCA_031763485.1). Taxonomy (NCBI): domain Eukaryota; kingdom Metazoa; phylum Arthropoda; class Insecta; order Coleoptera; family Scarabaeidae; genus Osmoderma; species Osmoderma eremita. The sequence continues at coordinate 348,821 of JARFOC010000364.1, read as the reverse complement.
TAGTTGAAAGATTTTCGTAATGCTATTCGCTATTTTAGCAACGTTCTCGTATCTACGCAATATAATTGCGTAAGTTACTCTGGAATGGAACAAAGGAATGTATATGCAGCTTCCAGTATTGCTATTTCCACCAGACATCTAACCGCAAATATTGCAGACGATAGTTTGCCCCACAGTTGCTTGTTGTAACTATGATATTTTAAGTTTTCAAACAATGTATATCGAAAGAAGCATACACTAGTATTTTATATTAGCATCCTACAGAGCAGTAGTGCTTTTTCACCTCCTTCCAGATTGCGTTTAACAAATTGCTTCCAAACCACGTAACTACCATTTTCTGTTTTCCCTGAGGTGTTTCTCTGTGGATGCTATGGGGAGGATGGACGTATTATCAATTTTTCAATAAAAAAAAGCTTCAGGTAGAAGTTACCGAAAGTGACGCAAGCTGTAAACCTAAAGTACCTTGTATGCATTGAGTGACAGATCACTAAGGCGTAAAAGCGACAAAATTTTTTGTTACACATTTCGATATTCTCGTAAATTACAAAATTAATTGTGCTACAAATAAACTTTTATTTGGTTGGTTTGGTCTATATTAGCACATACTATTTTTCTACTTTATATCCAACCAATTCCGAAAATCCGAAATCTTTCTCGAAAATTTGACAAAAATTATATTCTCTTTCTAATGAATTTATTAAGATCTAAAAATTATTTTCAAAAATATAAAACAAAGTATTTACTAACCAAAAAAAATGCCATTACAGGCGCATGGTTTTATTGTTGGAATCACCATACTAGCAAGGGCAATGGCAGGGGTGTTTACAAGCATTAAAGACGGACTTGGGTTTCAGCCTACCAGGCATAATTCTCTCCAAATGCTAAACCCACTTTCATCACTAATGCGTCGCCGAACTTATTGCGAAATGTCCCAGCCGCTTGCATGACATACCCCATCTAGGAGACACCGGTCAAACACAAGCCACCAAGTTAAATGCAATAGCGCCCGTAATGCATAATTCCATAATCCATAATTTGCTAGTAGTAGTCGGTAACATCGACGCGCGAGCTAGATGTTTATGAATCCATTTATATTAAAAAGAATAAAAACTTTAATCGGGAAGAAGCGCCCTTGTCATTTTCCGTACTAATGGATTTATTGGAGTAATAAAGGCGTATACTTGAGACCACTCGGGTGATCCTTCTAAGAATTTTTTCGTCCGGAGTGTGGAAGAAAGTAGGTAGAGGGAATGAAGGGAGAAGAAAAACCAGTGCATGTTTCTAGTTTAAGTTCCTTTCGTCCTCATTCAGTTATTCGACTTGATAATGAGAATCCACGTAGTCCCGAAACATGTGTCGTCCCGAATTAATTAATACTTTGTGCGGAAGAGTAATCCGAACAGTGTGTTTATTGTGCTGCCCCACAGTCCTTGCAATCTTTACTGTATGTATAGTTGCCTAATTTAACGATCCGCTATAAGCTACCATCAACAAAGAATAATGCGCAATAAAAAATAATTGTTCGTTGGAAAAGTGAAAAAAACACCTACCTACTCTTGATCTATATTTTTATTTAAAAATACAAAAACAAAAAATGTAAAAATATTGTCAAATTCAATACATTAATTTGGAATAATTATTGCATTGTATTATGGTATTGTAAGGTGGTCAATAAGAGGATATATTATTATTATATATGTAGCACCGCCAACAAATCATTCAGTATAGTGTTAAGTTGAATACCAATGTAGTGCTTAGTATGAATTGCAATTATCACTTTATGTAATCTTATATGAATCTAGATATAGGTTAAGAGGTAATCGCGTACAATTACACAAGAATTTTAGGATGACTAAATCAAATTAGATAATTGTTGGATTTGCTTCAGCCACACATTGAAAAATAAAATACATAATGGAAATAATTTATTTAGCGCATAACTGTAACCCAGAATGTAAGTTCGAATTTCGATACTTTCAATTAAATATTCTGGAATATATAACTTTTTTGCTAATTTTAACTATCATTACTTAGTTTAATATATATATATATATGGAAATACATGAAATTGCCATTTCAAAATATGTTAAAAGCTGCGATTTCTGAAACTTAAACTTAAAAATAACTTAGAGTTTCAGTTGACATATAATAATAATTGTTTGTTTTCACAATTTCTATGATTAAGTCTGGAATTATATTACCTCCCAACTAACGCATATTGCATATTGGCCTTACCTTATATATCGACCTCGCTTTCTTCTGAAGCGAGCGATAATCCTGGAGCCCAAAGATCAACATATTCAGATGAACTGCTACTTGAAGCTGATGCGGGATCTTCCTCTGAACCGCTTGAATAGTCTTCTGGGAAAATTTTACGTTAGGTAAGTTTTCGTGAGCCCTTCAACTTCTTTGTTGTTTCGTCGTTTTCTATTCCTTGTTTCTACGAATGTGAGTCAGTCAATACACGACACCTGCCAGGTTGAGGTCCATCGCGGCTTATCTTTCTTGCTCCCGCTTTCGGAAACGGTCGCATCCGCTCTGGGGTACAAAGCTTGTAGTAGCAGTACTGGAATCTGAAGTTCGTTCAAAATCATTGGTTACTGAGGAGCTTAAGATTTCGTAATCTTGATATAGATTTTCATTGTAAGGAAACACTCCGCTAACCCTGAATCCCGACAGAGTATTTTGAAGTAAGTGTCAGGGGATAAACATGATAAATAGTCATTCTTTAGAATTATTTGTCTCTTATTATTATTATTATTATTATTATTACTCTCAGGAGAAAAGTGATTACTTGATGTAGGGATGTTATCCACCTGGTTCGGTTAATCGTGCCTTCTACTTCGGCCACTAGGTCCTATTGTAGAGCGGATGCCATCCTAGAGTTCATCAAACAAGTCCAGGTTCTTGAGCTCAGAATCTTGTTCAATGAGGAATTTTTCAGGTCAGCTAGGGAAGTCATATTATTTTGCAAAGATGGAGTTTTAGTAATTCTCCGGTTTTGACATGACTGGATGAAATGCACTCCTTGGCATGTACCAAACCAGGAAAATTGCTCCAAAATTTCAGTACTTTCTGTTTTAACCAGAAGCAACTTTGTCGTTTGGCTATCGAAGTTGATATGCCAATTACCGGTTCTAGACCCCGGAAGCACCCCGCGGCACCCTCTTTTGCAAGGGTGTCGGCCGCGTCATTGCCTTGAATGAGGGAGTGACCCGGGACCCAGATTAGGGTTAGTTTGTTGGACGCCCCTATTGTATTTAGGATAGTTTTGCAGCTCCAAATCAGTTTAGAGTGGCATTTGTGCGCCCCCAATGCTTGCAATAGAGCCTGACTGTCACTGAAACTTTTTATTGATTTGTGTTTCAGATTTTTGTTCAAAATCTCTCTTGGGCACATCTCAATGACATAGATTTCAGCCTGGAAAATTCTTGCATATTGCCCGAGATTGTAGTGTTTTTCAACTCTCGAGTTACTGCAGAATATTCCTGCGCCAGCGCCCTGCTGTGTTTTCAATCCATCCGTAAACTAGCAGGTGTCTGCTTGCGTCGGTTTGGTTTCGTTACATGTCCATTCCTCTCTGTTTGGATAGGAGTTAGTGAAGAATGTATCGATTATGTGTCGTGCGTACATCCGGCCAGTTGGCATTCCCAGCATGCCGTCGGGGATAATATTTGCCAAGAATACAGGAATACGCGGCGATTGATTCGCTATGTGCCAGAGGCGAAATGTAGTTAATCTGGCCTCCCTCTCCAAAGCAATATATAGAGGCGGGAGATCCGGAAGAATTTCTAATACCAAAGACGGGGTGGAAGAAATTCATCCCCTAATTTCCATGCTTGCCATCCTTTGTATGGATGTGAGTTTTGCTGTGGCAATCGCTTGTTACGCTTTCCGCCACCAAGCTATTTCCTCATAAGTGATGGTCGGGCGTATTACCGCCACATACAACCAGTGAATAAGTTTTGGGGATAGCCCCCAAGACCTTCCACATACCCTGCGACAAGACCACAAGTACAGCCTTGCCTTTTGGGATACGTTTTCCAGATGCGGATTCCAGGTTAATGTCTTGTCAAATATGACGCCTAGATATTTTATACTTTCTGCAAATTCAGGTGAGAAGTGATCTCTTTTCACCAAATATTTTAGTTTGTTGAAAAAGATGTGCACATTGCGCCTGTTAAAACTAGTGCAACACGCTAAACTTGTTGGTTGTGATTTGCCCAGCGAAATAGCGTCTTTATGGCGATGCATGAATTCATAGCACTAATTTTTACCTGCTGGTTTCCATGAGCAAAATCTAGGGCTAAAATCCGAAATTGTTTTCTTGTGAATACATAACATCTCCGTGAAACTTGTTTTAGATACTGTTTTAACGTTTGATTAGGAAAACCGCCATTGGTGTTATGACAGGTATATTGGAATGCTTCATACTTTAACATTCATAGGATCGACGTCAAATCGCTTTACTCCTCTCTTGCTACTCGGCATTTGCAAATTATCAATGAACCTCCTACAGTAGCGCACTAAGGTGCAATACATTCGGATGTTCCAAAGTAAAATACACAACATGTTAAGGAATGTATACATTTTTACACTTTATTTGACAGAAAACTTAAGTACTACATGGGGTATATCTATCAAATTATTCCTTATTTAATCATTTCCCTACGCTAGGTAACTTATTTACCTAAATATATCGCGAACTTAGTTCGCTCCATGCTTAAATATATAAATGTTATCTCATAGCTGAACCCAAACGGAACACTCCTCTGCCTGATATATTTCTACCTAAATTCTTCCTCCGTAGGTCCTCTTTTTCCGTCAATTCACCCTCGCAACTTGTTCGTACGGTAAATCAATCATGTCCCTCTCTCCTTCCACAGCCGTTGGTCTCCTCTGACGTCTCCGCACAATGCCTTCGTTCCTTCTTTTAATGGCATACACTACGTTGGTTTCAGCCTACATTGTCCTGAATTCTCTTCAGTCGTATTTCTTCTAATTTAGCCGTCGTGTTGAAGCCGTCCAAGTCTCTTCGCCGCGTCGCTAAAGAATTCACACCAATCTTTCGATTCGTTGTCCCTTATTTCCGCTTCTCCACGCGGTCACCGTAACCCTTTCGCTATTGCTGTAGTTTCTGTCCGCGCGCGCCCGTTCTCCGTAAGTGGACAATCGAACATTATATGACCCACCGTATCTTCAACATTTTTGCGGAACTGTACATACTTGTTGAGAATATTTTGTGTGTACGTGGGACTGACGCGCCAGGTACCGTTGTAAAATGATACTAGGGGATGAGCGACGGTGCTTGGTTCGAAGATCAGTAGCATGAGACACATTCAAGAGAGTTTACTTGTATAACACATAAAACAGTGCACATGTACATATACATATTAAGTTTACATTAAAACAAAATAAAACCCATCCATACAGTCCATTCATTGAAAACAACAACACAACATATACCCAAAAACATGATATTCATCATCCACAGATTATACATATATCAGTTTTCACCATTTTGTTATGGTTTGTTAGTGATTTCCACTTATGCTACTGCATGGCACTGTTGGTGTGCTGCTCTGATCGTGCAGCTTTGAACATCTACGGAAAATGATCGAAGGCAACACGGTCATACCATAATACGAGCAATGTGCGATTTAGCAATAGTCGTTTCCATACACATTCAATAAAAAAACGTCATAATTTGTACTTAAATCCGGAAATTTTGGACAACGAAAGTGAAATACTGAACAAGGAAGGGAAAAGAATGAGATATTTACCCAAAGTAAAAAAGAATATGCAGGAATGAGTAGAATCAGTACGCAAGTTGTCACTTACCTACACTCATCTCTATCTTCCTTTTCAAAATTACATGATGTTCAGCGCCAATACCGGGAATACGGAATTTATAAATAAAATTCCTATTAAGCAATTCTGAAAAACTAATTCTCAGTTTATTTACAAACTAGCAGGTCGAGGTCAGCGAAACTAACACAGTACCTATTTTTAGAGTTCAACACGTTACCAATCACTACAGACAGCCGCGTCCTCGCGAAGGCTTCCACTTGTTGTGAGCACGTGCACACACCTTAAAATAGCATTTTATGTGACACTCGTCAAGAACAAATCCTTATCCTAAAATAAATCATTAATGATATCAAAGGACAGAGCGGTAAAAATATAGACGTTGGCACACGCACAAGTGATTTATGTAATTTTCCGAAAATCCTTAGAATTGGAATGGAATTAAATGTTGCAAATGCATATAGATATAAAAAAGCACGATTTAATAATTCCTTTTCTCTTTATATTATTAAAATTGTATAACAAGATATATTCTGCATAATGGCCAAGATGAAAATATTTTTACAAAATTTTAATTGTTTTAGGGATGTTTAATCATTTACAATAACTGCAGCTTTACATTTTCGTACCTCGTTCTTCATGTGTATTATTTTGTTATGTAATTATTATTCTGGACCTGCTGAATAACCATGTAAATAAAAGAAATCATGGGTTAACCGTGATCACCTAGCCAGAGCATGTTGCAAAGTTCAAATATTTGCACGCGAATAAGTACTTTTTACTGCCAAATGTTATAAATAACATCCCGAATTCAAGTACCAGACATCACAAATTATGGCTTTATCGGAGTTGGTTTGGAACGTATGAAAGTAAATTCGAAGGTGTGTTTACACTACGTTGTCGGTTTAACATTCTTAACAATCTTTGGAGTTACCAAACTGTATATACATAGTTTGACGATGAAAAAGTATACTAGATTATTACAGTTGGTAAAATATAATTATTGCGACCTGGTATCTAAACTTGATAACGATATCAAATATTAAATCGCTGATCGCTTACATTAAAATACCAATACTGGCAGTGTGCATTAATTAATGTATTCTGAAATAAGGCATTTTATTTTACAAACCTTACGTGATTCTATTCACTAATTGCCATATTTTGTGCTAGTTTTAGGGATTTTAGTATAAAATGGCTCGAAGTACTAGAACTAAATAAAAATACCCTAACCACATCCATGAGCGAATGACTTCTAAATGCAAATTTCGGTATCTAAGTTGCCATCGTCGATAAAATGCCATTACGGGCCCATGGTCTTTATTGCTGGAGTCCCCAGACTAGCAAAGGCAATAAAAGGAGTGTAAGTATTAAAGACGAACTCGAGTTTCTGTCTGTCAGGCATCGTCCGCTTTCTTTCGAATCTTAAACCGACGCTCATCGCTGATGCGTGGCCGATCTCGTAGCGAATCGTCCCAATCGCTTATGTGCGTCACGACATACCCCATCTAGGGGACACCGGTCAAGGTACAAGCCACCAAGACCAACGCAATAAGGTCGATAATGCAGTACACTTCTCGCTCAGACATAGTATTCGCGTTGGTGTTGGTATTAGCATTAGCGTTACTATTGTTACACTCACCGTGTAACCGAAAAGCAATTCTCTCTCTCTAAAATATTATTTTATAGTTTTAAGTTTCAGAATTGTTTACCTGTACATTTTAGGCTAACATC
>JARFOC010000364.1:318735-332690 GCA_031763485.1 Osmoderma eremita | reverse complement strand
AATACCGCCCGCTCCCTAATCGACACCCGCTCGGAGGAAATAGCACTGCAAGTTTCGTATTAAAAGAGCCTTTATGATGTACGTCTCATTGATGCCTTTTAGAATATATAATTTTATCTGAGGTGTAAGCCATTATAAAATAGTATAGTATAGTAAAATTCCCCAACGAATTATATTTTAAAATCAGAATCCATCCATTCCCAAACGAAAGAAATAAATTTTTTCGATTCTCCGCACGCTGATTGTAGGTACTTTAAAGATGCAAATTATGTTAAAGATAGATTTTCTCTTACGTTGGAGTTATTCTGAGTCAGTAGTAAAGCCACAGACTCTGGGAGTGTATTCTATACATAAAATAACTTTAAAAAGCTCAAATGTTACTAGATTTTTGTTGTTTTCAAGTTATTATAAAATTGCTCACGCATTGTTCTAACCATTGCATTTTTAATAGAGTTTCATTATCTTCCCAATACGAAGATTTAGTTCATCTCGAGTGTTTTCTTTTACTTTGTACTTTTTTAAACTAACCCCGTAAAGAATAGTCTAATGGTGTGCGGTCAGAGAACCTTTGAGGACGATGTCAGTGAAATACGTTGTATCTACTTTGAAATGCATACGTATTGCCATGTATAAAGAAACAACCAGATATTCCGGGAATTCCCAATTATATAGAGCTATGTGGGAATTGCAGGTGTTCGTTAAAATAGCAGTATACCCTAGTATTCGTTGAACACTCGTGTTATATAGGTGATATATACAATTTCAATTTAGATATAGTCTAACTTATACCAACACATTAATATCTTCATTGAGACCCTTAAATATTAAACGTTCGCGACACTATAATGGGCCGAGCTGAATATTGTACCCAAGAAGCGCTTGGATGCCTAGCTAAGATGATATTAAATGCGAAAAAATCTTAAGAACGCAAAGAAAATCCTGGTGGTAAAAGAAAAGCTATATTTTGAGAAGATAAGAACTTCCTCAGGTTTACTAAAAAGAACGTCCACGCAAATTAAAGTACTTCAACTGTTAGAAAGAGGCTTTTAGAATCAAATTTACAGGCTAGAAGGTCGAGAAAAGTGCCTTTGTGAAATAGAAGACAAGTAAAAAACAGATTAGCATTTGCACGTCTGCATGGGTTATGGGATTCAACGAAATGGCGCAATATACGATGGAATGATGAATCTAAGATTGTTTTGCTTGACGCTCATGGGTCCCAGTAAAACGTCACAAGACCTCCATCATCAGAATTTAATCCAAAGTACACAAAAAGAACTATTAAGCATGGGGGCTCCAAAATAATGGTTTGGGGATGTTTTTCCTGGAATGGTGTTGGACCTCTACAAAATTGACAGCATTTTGGAGGCTGGCGGCTATGTTGGTATAATGCTACCCTACGCCGAAGAAGAAATGCCGTTACGCTGGGTTTATATGCAGGACAACGGCCCTAAACACATTTCCCGCAGGGCTAAAAATGGTTTACGAACAATAATATCACATTATTGGTGTGGCCCGCACACTCACCAGACCTAAATCCAATAGAGCATTTATGGGGCGATTTAAAAAAGTCCGTTTCAACAGCGAAGCCACAAACTGCTAAGCAGTTGTGGGAAGTTTGTCAATGTGCTTGAAAATCAATCTCAATTACTCGCTGTCGTCAACTAGTGGAATCTATGCCGCGACGCTGTGCAGCCGTCATTCAAAATAGAGGCCACGCAACGAAAAAGTGTGGTAGTGAAAAATAAAACTTAAATAAAAACAAGTTTAAAGTGCATAGAGTACAGACTGCTATTTTAAGGAACAGGATAATAGTATAATTTTGTCTCAGAAGTGTTATTATGTTTCTTTTTCTTTATAGTCTAACTAGAAAAGTTTCAAAATATAGACAGTAATATTTATATAATTTTATTATTTGTGTTTTTTTAAGTTACATTCAGGATTTTAAGATAACACTGCTATTTTAAGGAACATAACTATATTTACATTCTGATGTTTCGAAGAGCATCCTCTAGTAGTACAAGGACTACTCGGTACCTTTATTAAAGTTTTAATTTGGAAACAAGCGAGAATATCACTATTTATTTATTACACGAAGGCTACAATGAAAATAATGCCTGAGAAATTTTGTTTACGTTATAATTTTAAAACAAATAAAAACCGGATTTGAGTTCTTGCAAATTATTTTTATTTGTAGAATACACCCCTAGAATTTTGGGCGTTGCTCCCGACCCACCCCATATATAAGAAGGTTGCTTCGTCCAAAATTATTTTTACGTATCTGCTCTGCTCGTCGGTAATTACTTTACAAACTTCGTAACACAGAGAATGTTGTTTCAATAATTTACACGTCCAAATTAATATATTACAGGTATGATCGATTGCTTTGTACGCATCCCAAAAGAACAGGGCGTACTCGCATATTGGCGTGGTAATCTGGCCAACGTAATCCGTTATTTCCCAACGCAAGCCTTGAACTTCGCCTTCAAAGATAAGTACAAGCAAGTCTTCCTCAGCGGCGTGGACAAAAGGACGCAATTCTGGAGGTACTTCTTGGGTAACTTGGCATCCGGTGGTGCTGCTGGAGCCACATCACTCTGCTTCGTCTACCCGCTCGATTTCGCCAGAACCAGGTGAGTCAAATGCCAAATATTGCCAGAGGTCTTCACGTACAGAAGATCCAATATAAATGTTACGCCATCAAAAAAAATTTTTTTTGAAATTTCATTTTCGGGTGTAGGTCAGTTATTTAGGAATTAATTAAAAACAACTATGAGTTGTTTCTAACATCGATAGAAATCCATAATTCCAGGTATGCGATATCAATCTTGAATCTTATAAGATAACTGTACAAGTAGAGATTTGAAATATTAGTAATAGGTTATAACAATTCCAAATAACAAGTTCTACACTACTCATTTAACTCATTTTACTAAAAGCACAATTTCTTTATATAAAATTTTACACTTAAACATCAGAAATTTTATAACTAAATCAAATTACCCTTATCGCTGCAATGAATAAACAACTCGATTAAATAATGGCGGGTAATTTGAAAGACAAATGTCGGTTTTATTGATATATTCTATATTTAACGTATTCACTTAGGAATAAAATAGACTTCTATAAGACACTTTAATAGTTCTTTTTTAAAGTAGCTACAATTATCACAACTATAGAACAATGTACAAATTACTTCAAATATCATTTTTTATGTTGATTGCGGAAGCATCACTTAGAGAGGACATTTCCGATGATAATTCAGTATTAGCGGTAATAATAAATTCTTCAATCATATCTTCTACGATGTTATCCAGCTCATACATCTTATTTTCTTCGGCAATGGTGTATCTAATGCAATTTGTCCGTGCTTCAGCAGTTACGAGTTGCAGTCCTTCAATGAATGATTCTTTTACCTCTGGTAATTTAAAGGATTTGTTACTTGCAGCTACATATTCTTTCACTTGGCCCAATACGAGTTCTATCGGATTTAAATTGCAATGATATGGTGGCAACATTAAAATTTAACAAGCAGTTTCTGCTACCATCCCATCGATTACACAGAGTATCGGATTATCTTTTAGACAGCGAGTTTCAGAAGTTCAATTTTCAAGTATGAGATATCGCAGGCAATTCTTTCGTTGGCATTTTTGCTGCCTTGACAGAATGGTATGGTGCATTATCCATTACAGTAACACAATTTGGTTCTAAAAGGGGTAGAATATCTACTCTGTAAATACTTCACCATTCATTTGCTCCTGGTAATCAGAGGTTTTTTTTTCGATTGAAAATATAGCATTCCATTTTCAACAAAACCATTATCACTCCCAATATGTAGTGTTGTAATTCTACTTGCTTTTCTGCAATATGCTAAACAAATAATAACGAGAAACGCAAGAAACAACGCAATCAAAAGCAACCAAAGAAATTGGACAAGTGACATTACAAGAACGTAGCGATCAGTAATGTTTCATTTTACCCAACCTAAATTTCGTATGCACAGCTTTTTTGGTCGTGTGTAATTTTGCCTTATTAGCCAATAGCAAACGTCAAAATATAAGCCTATCTTGCCCAATGCTATTTTCTTAAAGTAAATGATGTATAAATACGTATTTCGGCGTTTACCAAAGCTGTCATCCTCAGTAGATACTTAAAAGGAAAAACGTATTAGAGTTGGTGTCTCTAACTGAAGTAAAAACCTTGTGAGATATGCTTGGAAGTCGCCTGAATGTAGGAATTACTCTGGAATAACATGAGATATACATAAGAGCTCCGTTCGTTGGAAGACTCCACACAGACATAAGAACTATGCTAGTTGCTATACTTCATAGCATAGATAGGTTGGGCCTATCAGCTATAGTAGTTAGTGACTAGTTTCTCGGGGAGTACGTATGCTTATACTTCATAGTGGTTATACTATGCTGTTGATGGAAAAGTGCAAATAATAAAACTATGATGACAAAGTTACTCCTGATTTATTAGCAGTTAAATTTCCAGATAGACCAAGCATTGGAACAACACAAAACACGATTCGAGGCGACGGGGACTTTAAATAAATATATATTTTTAAACAATAAAAAGAAAAGCTTTATATAAAAAAACGCACTAAAAAGGATAAGACAAGTTGGTTTCTAAGCCCTACTGATTCACCCCACACTAAGGATAAAACAAATTAATTTTCGCTACTTTATAAAGCTTTTTGTTATAAAGCTTTACAAAGTTTTTTGTTCTTAACCATATTGGTTCACCCCACACTCAGATGTAACCCCAATAGTTCACCTCACACTTAGATGTAACCCCATTAGTTTACCCACTTAGTGAAGCTGAGAAACAAATTATACTGCATAAGCAGGGCAAAATAGCCGCAGATGTAAGAAAACCTCATAGAACAGTACACTATATCATTCCAAAATACAAACAAAATAATAGTGTCGATAATAAACCTCGTAGTGGTCGTCCGAAGATTTTAAGCAACCGTGATGAGAGTCAAATTTTGAGCGAGCTGAAAAAAAACCCAAAAATTAGTGCAAGCACGTTAGCTGCGCATATTGGATCATCATCGGGAAAGATCGTGTGTGCAGAGCCAGTTCGAAAAGTATTAAGAAAATCCAATTACAATGGTCGTGTAGCACCCAGAAAACCATTTATTAGCGAAACTAATAGAGGGAAACGCGTACAGTATGCGAACTTGTTCAAAGATAAACCGACACCGTTGTCGGTCAGTACATTTTATTGAAGGAAGTTTAGATGCCAAAGACTGCAAGAAGAAACTCCAAAAAGTGTAGAAAAGTTGAAAATCAAAAATGACTATGTTGTTACACGACAACGACCCTAAGCACACCTCAGGCATAGTTAAGGAATGGCAGGTATACAGAGTGCCCAAAGTACTTCCACATCCTCCTCAAAGTCCGGATTTAAACGTAATTGAAATTCTTTGACATCTATTGCCATATATAGAATTAAGGAAGAAAATTTTTTTCAAATTAGACTGAAAGGATGCTTTCAGGAAACTGCCAAACAGACCAAAAAGTGTCTTGTAAAATAATGGCTTACCAACAAAATATTTAAAACAAAAATTATACCAGAATTGTTAGTTGTTTTTCTATATATTGTATTTGTTCAAATAGTTTATTGTTTTGAAGATTTTGTTCTAATTTAATAAATGGTTTCCCATTTGAAATTTTGAGTTGAATTGTAATGTATAGAGTTTTATATGCAATTTGTAAATGTCTTACAAATTAATAATGTTCATGTTTGTTTTCATTGTATCTGTATGTAAAAAATGCACGGTGTTCAAATACTTTATTGACCCACTGTACTTCAAGCTACTGGCTCCTATTATCTTATATCTGGAAATTGTTTTTTTTTATGTACAAACCTTACTTGAAAGATCTGTAACTCCATGAACTTCAAAATTAAAACACAAATAACCATACTTTCTGTAAAATAATGAAAGGCAAGAAAGTAATACCTGCAGAATGAAATTTCTTTTGTTTAATGATCTTTAATTCTTAGACCTGTTTATATTACACTCTTTCATTTTCTTCCGTTAATTTGCGTTTAATAATCAAAAATTCAAAATCTTCTAAAAATTTTGGTAAGACGTCTTAAAAAAACCGCATTATATAATGGCATAGATATTTGTATAATTAATTGAAATGGATGATTGCTGTAATGGGTTACTTCCTAGGATAAACAGTTGCTTCGTAGTTGAAGCGTTGAAATTGATTGTACGTTACACGTTTACATAATCTATTTGGGAGCCGTCATTATCTTTGCACATATTCACGTGATAAGTTAAAAATCTATTTTTGTAAATCGCGCGCTACGACGAAATTTCTACGAGACGTACGTAAAACTGACCTTTAATATGTAACTAACGATATCTTGGCTTAAAAATACACACACCTATTAACGTGTTCGCTTTTATTCACGTGATAACATGGCTACGTAACAATTTAAAAATATACGTATACTAGTTTGCATGGGTAAAGAATAATTGAAATATACGTTATGTGTTAAAATTTAAAAAACAATACAAATATTGTGCGATATTTGGCTAACATTTATTATCGCTGTATTAGGGTTTAGGGGGTATTAATTACTTTGTTGGATAAAACTTTGTTTGCTCTGAAACTATTAGTCGCACAAAATGCATGGGTGGTTACGCAGTGAAACTACTGAGCAAATCGAAGTTTGCTCGACCATTCACTAATTTAGTGAATCTGAAGGACTTAATGTTCCTGACAACACTGATAAACCTTTCGGTTTTCCTTGTGGGTAGTCCTGAAAGTTTACTTGGACACATAGACTTTTAGACTAACCTCTATACAATCCAGAAAGGAAAGCTCTTTATTTCAACCATCGTGGCAAATGTAAAAACTTGCATAGGATTCATTGTTTTTATGAAAGTCAAAAGAATACCATAGTAATCACCACCGAAGTGATGTAAGAATGGAAGAAATCCAGATTCTCTTGCAAGAATTCTATATCCTGAACAGAAGAATCATCCGCATATGCCATGACGATGCTCAAAAAGGTAGTTGAGATAAATAAAAAGAAGTGGACCAAGATTTGACTGCTAAGGTACAGCAGATCTAGAAATAAATTCTTAGGAGCGAAATCCATTGCAGTGAACGTGATTTATTCGATTGTATAGAATATACAGTGAGCACGTAAGGGTTGGAATAAATTCATTTCAAATTCAGGTGTTTTTTCTCGAAGAAACGCTAGGACCCGTCGATTTTTGATTTTAGTTGCCGTTTTTCTGATGATTATTTCATGTATACAAGGTGACCCAAAAACATGTTATGACAGCTCAATTTTTTTAATGGTAACACCTTTTTTATTTCATTTTTTAATTCTGAACATATTTTATGTATCATGTCCTATATCTGAATTCAACTGTTTTCGATAAAAATGTACTGTAACTTGAAACATCAACATATTTATTTAGAAAAGGTAGTAAAATGCAATAAAAAAAGTTATTTTATCCAATGTTGGAAATGACCTCCACGAACTTTCTGGCAGTATCCGAAACGATATTGAAATTCCTGCAAAACGTTATTAACTACGTTAGGTTCATTTCGTCTCTTATCCTATTCTTTAAGTCTTCGATAATGTTTGGTCGGTGAACGTAGACCTTACACGTAAGATAACCCAATAGAAAATTATCTAAATGAGTCAAACCTGGAGATCTGGTCGGCCACTCAATTGGACCCCGTCGACCAATCCATCGTTCAGAGAAAACCGTATTGAGGTACTCACGCACAGAAACCGGTTGTAATGGGCCGGAGCTCCATCTTGCTGATACCATAAGAAATCGTTTGTTGTGTCACGATCATCAGGATGGGGATATACAGTGGCAAGATATGGTACTAGGTCATATTCTAAAAATTCTAAATATCTGTCGCCGTTTAAGTTCCCATCAAAGAAAAAGGGCCCCAAAATCTTGTTTTCAACAGTGCCGGCCCAAACATAAAGTTTTTGAGGATATTTTGTATGACATTCCATTATCCAGCGGGTATTTTCAGTATCCCAATACCGACAGTTTTGTCTATTTACACCTTGATTGAGACAAAACGTTGCCTGGTGCGAAAATACAATTCATCTTGAAAACTGTGGATCGATATTGTACAATTCATGAGTATCTCGCAAAATTCAAATCTTCTGTCGTGGTCATCTTCATTTAATTCATGAACCAACTGGACTTTGTAAGGATGCCATTTATTTTCCTTTAAATATTTTAGGACGGATGTCAGGAAGATATGATTGTCCAAAGCAATACTGCGGCTAGGCTTATGGTGGTCTTGAACAATCAGCTGTTAATCTTCTGATGCCTTTCGTATAATTATACCTGACGTGCCTAAATCACGATATTTTTTCTCTATCTTGCTAACAGTAGATTGACATATTGCCTCTCTGTGAGGATACTTGGCATTAAACATTTCCTTTTGGATGCACATCTTGTCCCCATAACCAATCATCATCACTATCTATTCGCACTCTTTCATTGAGACGTACCATTAAAAAAAAACTTATCGTAATAAGTTTTGCTAAGACAGTCACTTAAGATATGAGTCAACTGTCACTGTGAACAGTATAACTCAATTCAAGGTTTTATTTACATAATTTAAGTTTCATTGAATTTTTTAGGCTTCTACAATTTTTTCGGAAACAGTTGAATTCAGGTATAGTATATGATGTGACGTAGAATTTAAAAATGAAATAAAAAAGGGGTTTTTCCATTTAAAAAAATAAACATGTCATAACATGTTTTTGGATCAGCCTGTATACATGAAATAGTCATCAGCAAAACGACAACTAAAATTAAAAATCGACGGGTCCTAGCATTACTTCAAGAAGAAAACATGAATTTTAAATGAGTTTATTCCAACCTTTACGTGCTCACTGTACAGAAAAGTTAAGTTTCTGCTGTCGCCAATGCTGTGGTCCCTAAGTTTCGCTGTTAGAACATTTTATTTTATTGTATTCTTAAAAACACTACAAAATAGTTTTTGTGAAATAATTGTTAATATGCAAGGTTAATACTTACTTTTTTTTATTATTCTTAAATAACATAAATTAATATA
The DNA here is from genome assembly GCA_031763485.1 of Osmoderma eremita. Lineage (NCBI taxonomy): Eukaryota > Metazoa > Arthropoda > Insecta > Coleoptera > Scarabaeidae > Osmoderma > Osmoderma eremita. The sequence continues at coordinate 323,598 of JARFOC010000364.1, read as the reverse complement.
AACACTGAAAGTTTAGTTAAAGAAAAGGGTACAATTCGTCATTTAGTTGGTCGCAGGAAAAAAGTAGGGGCTAGTCTAGTGGAGGTCTAACATTGGCTTGGTTACATTCTATAGTTATTATTCTTTGTATCCAAATATATTTCTTTCGCCATTGTCTGCCTAATAACTTAATTTTTTTGTAAAAAGTACCGATTTATTTGAAGATCTAAAAACGTTTAGTTCATATACTTGTACCAACGAAGCATGCGAGATGTCATTTAAGTATGTTTATATGTAGAAAATGAAGTATTGAACATGATCCAACAAATGCGGAATTTAAAAAGAACTCCAATTTTCCCTTTTTTTAATATTATATTTTTCATTAATTGTTTATAACAGATTCTATAAGGAAGTTAGTCACGACTTACATGTTTTACAACTCTTACTTGTACTATTCCGTAACTTCCGCTCTAAGAATGAGGTTTTCCGTGGTTTTCTTTACTCCGTTGGCAAATGCTGAGGGCCAAGATCTTAAGTCGCTGGCGGGCACAGACGTAATAATAATCACTCATGTCCGTCTTTGATACCCTGTAACTGGCTTGCACTGTTGGGGTGAAGCTTGAATTATTACTGTATGATATTACAATAACAATGCTTTGTGCTGATAGTACAGACAAAATATAAAGTGGCATCAGTGATTACGCGCGATTAAATTACGCCTGTTAAAGATGAAGGCAGCAAAAGTGAATCTGTAAATGTAATTTCCATTTTATCTCATTGCAGGTTAGCCGCTGACGTCGGCAAAGCAGGCGCGGAACGTGAATTCTCAGGTCTTGGAAACTGCCTTGCGAAAATCTTCAGGAGTGACGGTCTGATTGGATTGTATCGTGGTTTCGGTGTATCTGTACAAGGTATCATCATCTATCGTGCCGCCTTCTTCGGCATATACGACACTGCCAAGGGTATGTTGCCGGATCCCAAGAACACGCCCATTGTCATCTCGTGGGCTATTGCTCAAGTAAGTTCTCGCAGAATTCTCATGTTTTCAAACATTACGAATTGTACACCTTTATACTAAAATCACTTTCCCCTGATTACAGACTGTCACCACAGTTGCTGGTATTATCTCTTATCCATTCGACACAGTCCGTAGGCGTATGATGATGCAATCTGGCCGTGCCAAGAGCGAAGTGGTCTACAAGAATACAGTCCACTGCTGGGCAACCATAGCCAAGACGGAAGGTGGTAAGGCCTTCTTCAAGGGTGCTTTCTCCAACATTCTTCGTGGTACAGGCGGTGCCATCGTACTGGTACTTTACGACGAAATCAAGAACGTTTTCTAGGTGATTACATAAATGAACGAAGAAATATACAAATAGTATAAATAAAATTTCATCACATCGCGTCACAAACTAAATTTTCCAAATTAATTACAGAAAAACGTCCGAGTTTATTTCAGCGTATCGATAAAGTTAGGGTACTCCTTTAATTGTGGTCCGGTTGAGTGTTCGGTGTCTTTCATTCCGGATGTGGAAATCGAGGCGATGAAGAAACGTTTCATGTACACGCGTAGTATCAGTAAATGGTAACAAATTTCTTCGTCGCATCAATTCAGGCTGTCTACGCATCCGTTTTTGTATCCTTCCGACACACTCCTTACCCTAACGCAATTGGGAGCAGTATTTTAAACAATTAATTAATATAAAAATAGTATAATGTGTTAATTTATTTCAGTAAAAATAAAACAATTTAACGGTATTTTCTGATTTAAAAGAAAATCGCAAAACAGACTGTTCGTTTGTAGTACTCCATTACCAATCGCGCGTATACTTCGCTATAAAGGTCGTGATTTATGTAAAGAAAATATAAATATAAGGATTACTGAATTAGTTGGGTAAAAAGTTAAAGAAAATGACAAAACACGCCTGTTAATAAATAATATCATAGATGTATCTCGTCACAGCTCCGAGTAGTTCAATATTTACCGCGAAAAAGACGATGTATTGCGACAAAGAAAAGAAAATTAAACGATCGCGTACCACCTAACTGTAAATATCACTTGTAAGATATATATTACAAAATTCATCTTTTGTTTATTGTACCGTTTGCTATAAAGATCGGCAATTAATAAACTTTAAATTACGATTGTTGAGTTTAATTTACCTGAACTACCCCTCCAATAAAATGATTGCAATTTTCCGCATTAAATTATTGTGGTGTGTATTAGTAATTTAGTACTTACTGGTTGTTGAAAACATTAAAAAATTCGAATGTGTCAACAATAAATATATAATATTATTACAAATGAGTACACCTAATCATAAATAAGTCCCACATGTTAGGCGCGAAATATTACAAATGATTATTACTTTAGCAAAAATAATTTAAAAAACTAGCGCCAGTAGTTGGGCGACAATTATTGCAAATGATTGGTGAGTGGAATGATTGTTTAGGCGAAAAAATAAAAAAAAATAGATTGAAAAAAGTGCTTAATAATTTCGGTTTGAATTAGTATTTCTTATGTCTGAAATAATGAAATACAAACTCGATAAAACATGCCTAACATCAAGTAATCATTTATAATGTAATTTGTAAACAAAGGTTGAGGAATCTGGTAACTAAATAAAGTAAAACAACAGAAGTGTTCACTAAAAAGTATATATCTTCAAAGCAAAAAAGTTATGAATTTAAAAATTGAAATAGATAATGAATAAACGGTATGAACGAATAATGTATGCGCGCTAAGTTAATCGCGGTTGCAACAGTACGTGTTAGGTCACCTCTGATGTTGTAGAGAAGAAGCTAGAATAAAAGAACGATACGATTTTAAATACTTAACTGTTTGATCATGTGTGAGTACGTCAGCCTTGGATGGGAGACTTTAGGAGTTCCTGACTTGAAGGATGGGCTTCGAAGCAGTGAAGGTAACACCTAACGCGTACCACATGGTACTTATACAACAAAACTGGCTTCTCGTGGTCGGACTTAGACGAGCGGTTTGTTCTGTGTCGAAGGGACGGAGAGGCGAGTTCCGGATCTTGTCTGGACAGACGAAAACGAGATGCTTTGTCGCGGCCGGACAGAGACGAACATTGAGTGTCCTGGGCGGACGGAAAGGAACTCAGTTAATGTCCTGATCGGTGGAGAACAAACCGCTGTCGCATCCTGATCGGACGAAGACTGTTGTATCGCGAATGAGCCAAAACAAACTCGCGAAATGAATTTTCTCCCGAAGAAGCGTTGCAAAATTACCTGGACTGGCAAAGGGTTCAACCAATCACAGGTCGACAAATATTTATTCAAAAATATAGAAAAACAAAACTTTACTGTGTTTGAATGACGGGCTAATTACGTATTCACTCGTTCAGAGAATTTGCAATGTAATACGGATTAAAATGATATCCGACAACAATAAGAGAGAGATTAAATATAATTTAGAATTCGAATAATTAAAATGCATATCTTTTGTGTGCACCGAACAAAGAGGGTTTTTGTTTGTCTACCTCATCCAGGATGTTTGTTACTAGGGGCAGTTAAAGTGATGACGTATTCGTACTGTCGCCATTTTCGAAAATAAATCGCTTTATTGCTTATTTCAAAGAAAAATGTATGAATGGGCCGTAGATGTTGACTAAAATCTAAAGGAAAACAATTCTTAAACTTATCCCTAAATAAATAGTTAGGAAACATAAAATAATATTTTAGAACAAAAGAATTGTTTTCTGTTACACGGTGAGTAACAATATTTAGATATTGAATAAAGGATAATACAAATAGTAAAAAATAAAAAATACCCTTACCACCTCGATGAGTGAAGAACTCCTGGATACGTATTTCGGCAACTAAGTTTCCATCCTCAGCAGAAACTACGAAGGAAGATAATGTTAGACGTCGCAGATTTGCACCACACAGAACACCACTTGAATAACACTATACAAATGTGGAAACATTTTTTATACTGATAAATTAAAAGAAATTCTTATAACATTTAAAGCAAATTTTTTAAAATGCCACCATACTCTGCTAAACAAAACCAAACGATAAAGTATCTTTGATGCCGGCGTCAAAGGCGAGATTTACCTCTCCTGTTATTTCGAAGATCTAGGAAGTTCGCCGAACTTTGACCCTGAATACATTAACGTCAGTGAGCTAGCCTGCTCGTGTGAAAATAACATTACCTATAAGAATTTGATATAGGAAATTTTATAGGAAAATATTTTATTTTTTTTTGTAAAATAATGTAAACACGTTATTTCTTAAGAGCATACGTTGATAAACCGTTAAAGGGTCTCCAGATGTATGACTAGAATGAGTTGTAAGAAAACTCCTATTTTTATAGCTTTGAAGAGATTTTTGAAAGCTGTTCAACTTAGAATACATATTGAATTGGAGTAATGCAACACAGTGCCCTCTTCACTTCGGAACGGGCGTCGTGCGAGAATCGTGTGCTCGTCCAGAATATGTATGGCCAGGGCCTAAATGCGATAGGCCCCATATGTACGTTGCGAGTGCGAGGGAAGCACGGAGTGCGTACGGATCTCGTCATTTATTTTTTATCGTACGGGTTTTGAACTCGTGCAACATAGTTGCGAAAGCGTATTATATTAGCATGTGTATTGTTATATAAACACAACTGTTGTATATAAAAATTAAAATGCATCGTCTATCATTGTGTTAATATAAAAATAAGTCGAAAAGCGTCCTAAGAGAATTCTTTGTCCCGAATATGTGTGGCTAGAGCTTAATCAGTGCTACGATGTCGGCGTTCTCGTTCGTCGTACACCAAGCGGCATTCGGATGGATCCCAGCAGTGGGACTCTGTGTTGTATCGACGTCTACTGCTTCAAAGCGAGCATAGATGTCGAGACCCGCTGGCGATTCTCG
>JARFOC010000364.1:298911-315576 GCA_031763485.1 Osmoderma eremita | reverse complement strand
AAAATTCCTGCTCCAGTCCCTTTTGTGGTTTTCGATCCATCCGTGAAAATGGAGATCGTTGGTGGTGATGGTACGACTATTACTATTTGTTGGTTTTTACATTTGAGCTCTAAACAATACTTCTTCCATTCGCATAATAAAATTTACATAAAATTATCTATGTTGTTTGTTTATCTTTGTGTTATAGCAAATAGTTCATCTGCTCATATAACAGAACCATAATTATTCCATCTTCACGATGTCTTATGATTGAATCGTTTTTTCTTTTCCCGAAGAATACGTACTAAAAATATCACATGAGATATGAATACTTACCTAGGATTTTCTTTGTCTTCAAAACCAAGAAACAAAAGCCACTCTTCTTCGTTTGATGACAAAACACTCGCAGTATTAGGGCAGAATTAAAACTTTTGTGTAGATATGTACGCGAATTTTCTCGTCGCATTCGATGCGAAATTGTCGCTATCGTGGCGACAATTCCGAAATTGTCGCCGTTATTAGCCGTCATAACGACGAATAGCCGTTTACATACTGACGCTAATGTAAGATGTCCCTTACTTTATCCAACAATCAAGAATTTGTCAAGCTAACGATTCGTCGAAGCCGCAATAATTTCGCGTTGGTTTGAGGGAGCCCACAACCCGCTTTTTTGTTGACTGATTGTTCATTGCCACCATTCCCAGCGGTTTGTCGCCGTGACTGTGCTTCGTTGTGCGCAGCTATATGCTGCGTTTGTTACGGACATAGTTTCGATGCAGTCTTATAAAAAAGATAAGTCATCGGCGTAACTAAAGCGCCACACTAAAAACAAGTAAGTAGATCATTGACAAAACTCACAAAGAGAGGTCCTAAATTTGAACCCTGCGGAACTCCCAAGGGGCACATTGGTGCTAGTCACCTTTAAAAATAGGTATATTTGTTGTCGGTAATTTAACCCTGTTTTTGTCTCTACGCGACGTCTCTGGTAGCAAACGTGGTGAAACTGTGCGCGATCAAGTCAAATCTGATGTATTTACTTTAAGAGCTTCCGGCATTTCACTTTTCGCATTAAAATATACCCGATCGTTATGGGATCGTTATAACCCCACCTACTACCCACTACTACTAACCCACTAACCCTATGACCGTGTTAAACTGATCCATATGTTGGTGGCCAGCAATCATTAAGTCCTTGAAGGACTTTAATTGTGCAGAAAACTTATATAATCTGTCTAAACACTACTTCACTGAAAGGATACAAGTTAATGGAGTAGAAGTTAAGAAAGAACCAACAAGAGGCTTTCCACAAGGTTCGTGCTGTGGTCCGGAATTCTGGAATATTCAGTACAATGCCTTGCCTAATTTAGACTTTACAAATCAAACAAAGGCAAAGGCTTTTGCTGATGATGTAGCAATACTAACGAAAGGGAAATTAGTGTTAGAGGTTGAGAACATTGCCAATATAGAAATGCAGAAGAGGATGCTTTGGGCAGAGAGTAACAAGATCCAATTTAATGAAGCAAAATCTCAAGTAATGTTAATGACAAGAAAGCGATCTTTGATGAGTAAGGAGTTAAATATATTTCTAAGTTAACAATATAAAATATCTGGGTATATGTATAGACAGCAAATTTAAATTTAACGAACATGTGAAGTATATAAGTGAAAAATGTAATGCACTCATCAACATTTTGGCAAGATCTGCAATAATTAAGTGGGGAATCAAGCAAGTGGCCTTGAGTACTATTTATAAAGACGCTGTTGTACCTATTCTATCATATGCTATACCAATATGGAAAAATGCTTTACAGCAGAAAGCAAACCCGAGAAAAATTGAAAGAGTACAAAGGGTAATGAATATAAGGGTATTAAAAGGATTTAGGAAAAGACGGGTATTTCAGTTGTTCTTCCGATAATGCCATGGTTGTTTCGAACATATGGATCAGTTTAATAACACGGCCATAGGGTTAGAAGTAAGTGGAGTCACAGTAATTTGAAATAGGGAATTGAATTATTGATATTAATAATAATAATATTAATAATAATAATAATAATATTTTGTAAGAATAAAAACATTTGGAACTGACTGGCCAATTTTTGTTGTAGACTGTAATATTTATTTTTCTAACAAAAACACAATTGTATATACTACGTAACATGAACACTACTTCTCTAATTCTAACATAACATTTTTTATGCTTTTCGAATTTTCCATAAATTGGCGACAGTAGGAATATATGTAGTTCTGTCACGGATTTGCTCTGACGTCAGCAGCCAATCAGTTAGTAGCGCGTTTTCAACAACATAATTTGAAAATATACAAGAAACCCTAACAATATCATAAAATAACACTGCAAACGAAATATGCCTATCATCTATACAGAAACAAATTAATTTATATCAAATAACGGTTCTAAACAAAATAATTTTAACATTTGGTAACAGGTGAACTAAAAAAATTGAACCTTTCGAGCTCTGTTTTTAGCAAATTGATTTATACGTAACTCTATATCTAATTTTTTGTAAAATATCACTCTTAATAGAAATAATTACAAGATTTGTCAATCTCTCTTGACCCATAGTATATTTCAGGTGATTTTCAATTATTTTGAGTTCTGAAAATGATCATTGTGCTGTAGCTACTAATACTGGAATTGTTAATAAAATGCGTAATGAAATATATAAATGTTGGGAAAGGAGTGAGTTAAATTGTCGACAACGATACAGCTTAGAGTTTCGACGGGCGATACCACATTTTCTTCAAAACTTTGGGAAAACTAATTCATGCGTAAGTTCTATACTTTATGTCGCTTACATTTTTTTTCAGCGTCTTTCAGTTTTTGACATAAATTGAGTTGCTCTAGTTTAGAGTATTTATTGAAGTCAGAAATATTTCACAAAAATTTCAAAACTTCTGAATAAAAAGATAACAGATTAAACTTTTCTTAACGAAAAAAAAACAATTTTCTTTAAAGTTCACGTTTTTGTCATGTACAGATGGTTTCCGATAGTAGGTACATAAAATAAGTAGTAGGCTGTAATGTAAAAAACCTGGTGAAACACTTACCGTTTAAGCGGCTTCCGTGTTGTCATTTTCTGGTCCTATTATACGTATCAAAACATTAACAACAGATTTTTTTTTACAATCTGTAGTTTGGTCCACATATAATCAGTTTTTTGTTTATTTTTTAGTTCTGCTTTAATTCTATTTTCAATAGGTAACGTTTTCCGACGAGGTAATGTACATATGGTTCGCGTATTTATTTCAGAATGAGCAAAATGATCCATTGGCTTATGAAGTAAACGGTAGATTACACAAAATCCTTGTTGCACATCACACATAAAATAAGAATAGGCGAAGGAATGCGAACTCCTATCGGAGACCAAATCTTTACTGAGAACCGAGCACGTTTGCGGAGGACCGTACCATAACTGCACTCCTGTTACACAGCGCAAAATTCGCTTCTTTAATAATCAGGCCCATTTGTACAGAATTAACGTTAACTAGCCTCCATTGCCATAAATAAACGTTTTACCACCAACATTTGGCTATATTGGGAACTATAAGCAAGGTTATCGTACAACTTTGAGTTTTTATTAAATTTTTTCAAAATTAGTTACGTATGTTATGTTTCCAATGACGCCAGTGTCTCTTGTAGGTTGAGTGGTTGAGTAGAACCACAACTTCACAGAAGAACTCTCACGAATAGATGCCTTGGTGGGCATGTAAAACCTATAAGACATCCAACCATCCGTAGTAGGGTGGAAGAGACCGTCATTGCAATCACACTGGGCATCGTTGCAGACTGGGGTTTACCACTAATTAAGGCCGACATAAAGCAAGTAATGAAAAAGTATTTGGACAAAAAGGGTGTTAACATTCCTATCCCTTAACACAATTGTCCGGGGGACAATGGTTGCGTTATTTATCCAGAGGAACAATTTGGCTGACGATAGCATCAAACATAAATAGGTCCCGATCTTCTGTTGACCAAGACGACGTTAATAAGTTTTTCAACATATCGCCAGCTTTATCAGAATCTACAAGTGACCATATATACAACTTCGATGAGACAAACATAACAGATGATACTGGAGCACGAAAAGTCATTGTTCCTAGAAACTGCAAAAGGGTGGAAAGGGTTTAGAATTCCTCGAGAACGGTAACCAGCATCATGGTATGCGGAACTGCAAGTGGCGACCTTCTGCCATCCATGGTCGTTAATAAAGCAGTCCACCTCTACGAAAATTGGTGCATCGCATTGTTGGAACTATCTATAAAGCCAGCCCAAGTGGATGGTTCGATGCCAACTTTTTTGAGATCTAGTTTTGACAAATTTTACTACCAGACATCCAACGGACAAGGGAATAAGGAAAAAGAGTCATTGTAGTGGGTGATAATCTGGCTAATTATTTCGGCCCAAACGTCATTCAGGCTGCACTGCAACATGATATTTACATGGAAAGGAAAACAGAAAGCCACGACGCAAAATGTATCAAAAAGGTGACAAAGTAGCCTCGTTTTACGGCATGTTACCATATTAAAATGTAATAAACGCTACGTGAAATTTTCAGAAAACCTTAAGTTGATTTTTCAAATAGTCAAATAAAAATAAACTAGATTATAAATTTTTATTAAATAAAGTTAATACAGAAAAAAATATATTCACCAATACTATGGAAGTTATACTAAAATATATAATCTCTGCAGACTAATTACAATACTAATCATTGCCGAAATTAAATACTATAAAATGCAAAACATAAATAATAGATATTAAGTAAACAACGAATGAAAGAAACCTAGAAATATCTCAATAATCCACCTGGAAAAGCAACGAATATTGAGTATATATGTAGCTATAATTAACATGTGAAACAAATGTTAGGGAAAATAGACATAAAAGGAATGTTATATGTACTAGAAACAAAATACTGTTATTATTAGTGTTTAACACACACATTTAGACATGTAGGTACACAGATTTAGGACAACTTAATTACATAAACAATTGCACACAATAAGTTACTATACAAATTATGATAGCTGTCAAAATCAAATAAAAATATATTTCTTTCTTTTGTTAGAATTGCCTAAAAACGCATTTTCTTCATAACAAAAAGTAACAAAACGAACTGCATAATTAGGGAACACAGCCTTATGCAGTCATAGAAAACAAAATTAATAAAATCTCAATTACATGGACATAAGTTATTAAATTAATAAAAATAGTAACACATCACAAATACTAATAATAAATATCATTTTTCCACCTGTATTAATATCTAACGATGTATTAAATACAATGTTTAATATAATTTTAAAGCGTCTCGTATAACAATTCAATTATAATAAGTATGAGGAATACACTATGGGTATATCAGTTAAAAGTTATGAGTAACTCAACAAGTGAGCAGTGAAAAATCGTTGAATAGGAATAAGTTTAATCATGTATAGAAGACGATTTAGAGCTATATTAAAAAATTCTCATTATTACATACATTTTGGACCGTTCCACTTTTTTTTTGTATATGTAATAGATATATTTTAGTAAAAATTCCTTATTTTTACTTACAAATTAGTGTCATGCCCGTTCACCATCAACTTTATAATATATAACACAGATAACTGACACTAGAAAGTCTACCCTAATTTAGATAGGTGATACTGTCTCTATTTAGCTAGCTTTATTTCACACTTTCTCAGAAAAGTAATATAAATGAGAGGTGTCTGTCAAACTTAAATAACAATTAGGTATTTTGAAAAATACAAGGATTAAGTACACAGACTACGACAAATTAATTACAATATTCTACTGTCTCTCTGTCAAATACTTTCGATAGTCAAACAAATGTCTTTTAAGTTGTAATTGTAATCTGCTATAATAATATTTGGTAATATACTTACTAGGGTAAGGACATGGGCAAGCAAAATATGCGGATAACTAATTAATAATAAACTATTTAACTTATGAACCATTTTTAATTATTATTGAGAATATAGTATAGCCCTATACATTTTCAACAGATGTAAATAAACCATAAAACATATCTATATATTATTTTCTAAATCGGAGGAGTGACGTAGTGATCCCCTATTACAATCGAAAATTTCTGTTTTATTCAGTTTGAACAAGCTTTGAACGTAGCAAATTTGTGGTCGCAGAGTTATGTACAAGATTTACAACGTCGTTTTGGATGATGTTTGACAGCTGAGGCAACTGTTAGGCAAATATGGTGGGGTAGGTTTTATTACATTATTGTTTGTTGTGATGCCGGCTCAAAGATATCCAATTTAATTGGGCCGCGTCACACGATTGAAGTGAACTCACTCCTCCGATTAAAAAAAAAGATTTATAAACGCTGACATGGTTATTGCCTATATTATGTTGGTAAGTATAGGAGTATAGCTGATGATGCTTAAGGAAAATATATACTTAATATATTAAGTATACAATATTGACCTTATTAATTTTTAAGAAACATCAAAAGTGCCAAAAACAATTAACCGTACAAAATGCCATTATAGGCGCATGGTTTGTTGCTGGAATCACCATACTAGCAATAGCAATGAAAGGGGTACAAGCATTAAAGATCGATTCGCTAACCCACGTTGGGTTTAGCATTCGGAGAGACGCTGATGACGCCTGGTAGGCAGGAACTCGAATCCGTCTTTAATGCTTGTACGCCTCTCATTGCTTTTGCTAGTATGGCGATTCCAGCAATAAACCATGCCTATAATGGCAATTTTACGGTTATTAATTTTTGTCAAATAAATATTTACTATTGGTAATAATATATGTCCAGACCCCAAGAACTTCTGACTAATATACGAAAGCATAACACATAAAGATAAATTAGAAAATATATTTCATTAAGAAGAAAAAATGCAATTTTAAGAAAGAATCCAGTTTTGACAAACTGTTTAAAGTGATTTATTTTATTAAGACAAATACTTCCAGTAATTTTGCTTTTAATTTATTATTATTATTTCAGGATCCTTCATGGTGTATAGTTACTACACAAGTAAACAGATTCTTTCTTACATTGCTAAAATATCGATGATACGAGAATTACCGTTTCCTACCATTTTTAAATAGTATATAAATTTCGACCAAATACGGAAATATTATGAAACTGTTACATTTCTAGCTACACGACATCTTTATCTTTACGACAGTACAAATTGTCTACGATAATTATTCTAACCGTCTAATCTACCATTGGGTACATGGGGTTCAGTCATATAGTGTCAAACATGCGACGGGGCACTTTGATCGACATGTGCGGAATTTAGTGAAGGTCTGTGCGTATTCATATTCGGATCTAGGTCCATAAGTTTGCTTTTATAGTTAGGGTTGGTAGACGATATCGTGTTGGTATCACCGAAAATTTGTTGCTGGTTCGTGAAATGTTGGAGCTGATGCTCTAAGAAATGGTCAGCCGATTGAGGTGGGCTAGGGGAGTCATTCAGGTTGAGGCGTAAGGAGGGATCGTCTAGTCTTATTCTAATATCTTCGTCGTTGCTGTCGATTGATGAGGAACGTCCGGTTTGCAGTCGGGCGATGCCTCCTCTAGTCCTACATTCCAGTCTCATGACCTACAATATATGATGACAACAATGATTACCACACTAATAGTTCTTCTTCCTTCAATCGGTTGAATAACTTAGCAAGCTCATGCTAAATCAATAAATCCTTGCATATTTACTACATACGTAAATTTGTAATACGGAGTATCTACATAAAGAATATTATGATATAGTAGATATTGTCAAAGTAATTATTACGTTACGTGATGAAAACTAAGAGCAACAGAAAAGAAAGATAATAGTGCGTAAAGAAAACTTACATACTCCACACTTATGTAATATACAGGGCCCGTCTAAGACTCTCCAATAGAGAACGGTAAAAGAAGTAACTCCAGTACTTCCAGTAATATTTATTTTAAAATTTTCATTTTCTTAATTATTGATACCTTAATGATGTAAAATCAGTAGGAGGATATATAGACTTCTCAGAACAGAGAACTCCCTAATCTAGCTGAAAAAGTACTACTCATAAAATGGGAAAGGATTTTATGCAATCTGCAAACTGATTTTTACATTTAGATGAGAAGTTGGATATTAAGTTACTTTTCTAATAACTAACTCTAGTTATTATTTTTGTTTTCACAGCAGGAAACAAAGTAATCAAAACGATCGGGTAGAGATCGGATACGGCAAATGGCATTGATATACTGAGCCCTTACCACTTCAGTGGTGAATTAATACGTATACTGGAAACTAAGTTGCTATCTTCAGTAGAAACTACAAAGAAAAAACAGAGCAGCGAAACAACACTTTAATGTTGGGGAGCTGGTGATCTGGCGAAGAGCATATCATCTATGGGGCTTCTAGGGTGGCAGAACCACACGCACTTGGGCCACCCTTACTGGACCCTTTGTGCTGCATCCCCCCCCCCCCCCCGCTCGTGGCCACCAGACCAGGTCGCTATAGGTTAGCATGGGCCTGATCATGGCAGTGTACAGCCACAGCGTGATTCTCGGAGAAAGTCCGCAACTTTCCAGGGAAGACTTGGGGCCTTTCTCTCCACGTCTAACACTTTCTTGTAGTTTCTTCTGAGGAAGGCAAGCCAAAATAAGTACGTAGTAATTCATAGAGCCCTGCATACTCGCGGATAATCCGCGGATATCCGCTAAGCGGATGCGGATAGAGTGCGCAGAATTGCGGTTTATCCGTATCCGCACATAGTCATTTATTTTACCATCGTTATTCGGGAAATAAGTTTTAACAACAATAAAAATATCTATATTTTATAGACATACAATAAAATTAATGTATAGTATTAGAAAAATCAACTCGAAAAAGCATGAGCAATTTTGCGGTCATTCGTTAAATGTAATATTTAAGTTTATCCATGATGTAACGCAAAAGAATTGTGCCAATTTAATTCGCTACTACCAAGAAATATTCCAATAAAATGAATAGTCATAGGACTAAGATGATTGCAATCAAATACTGTTTTTCTCATGCAGTCCTTTTTCCTTTAAGAAACGGCATTTGTACATAGGGGCGAAATATCTTTTATAAACAAGGCTCGCTTTCATGCAGGTTTACTGGGTATCGACCAGGTTTAGTTTTGTCTGATAGTACATACTGCTTTATGTTTATGACATGAAAAGAATAACACTGTATTGCTGAGCAATCGATTTAAACAATCGAGCGATACATTCGGCATACGTACAGGGTTTTATGTTGTTGCTTCGTCGCGTATACTACCACCTCAATGAGGCGGATACGGATCGGATGCGGATAGGAGAAAAAGTATGCGCGAAGGGCTTCACTCATTGAAGTGGTAAGAGTATTTTTGATTTAGTTCTACATTAGTGTTATTCAAGTGGTGTTCTGTGTGGTGCAAATCTCCCAGAGTACGACATCTAACATTATTTTCCTTCGTAGATTCTGCTGAGGATGGCACCTTAGTTGCCGAAATACGTATCCAGGAGTTCTTCACTCATCGAGGTGGAGGGTATATTTTATTTTTACTATTTTAAGCCACCGTATCCTATTTTGTATTTTATTCTTCTTGGAGTATAAACTGCCAATAGGTCTATGAATAGTAGTTGTGGAAGAAAGAAGCAAATCTAAAATAGTTCTATACAAGGCCAATTTTACAACAAAAAAACGCCTTTTTGGAATACGACGAAATTTTAGTCAGTGGACCACTTTTCAAATCGTCGAAACTGCCCTAACACCTGCTTCACATCGGCCTGAAAGACTGCAGAATGCGAAGTTTGAGAGGACCTACATCAATGAATTTTTTGCTTCAATTAATTCTCATCCCGTTTTTTTCATTTTAAAAGATGAATTTCGAAAATTTCACTTCATCACATTTACAAACACTGGAAGCCTGCTGGTGACTTTTAGACGAACCCTAGGCAAAAAGTTATATACATATATACAGCACAAGGAAGTGTACCACCAAAGATTGCTTATGTAATAAAACAAAAAAGGATATTCTTTAAACGTAAAAAATATAACAACTATTTACAAGTAGCCATGCCAAACAACAATTTCAATAGCTAATTAACAAGCAGTTAATTTCGTTAGTACGATTAACTTACTCGAGCCATTTCCAAGGCTCAGTATCCGGACTTGTAATAGGCGTAGGAAACTGTACAGACAATTATTAGCACAATTGTGTTAGCAAAAACCCTCTCAAAATCAATTCCAGTGGAAAAGACAATGACACAAAAAAGAAGCTACTAACATGAAACAACATTAGTAGATATCGCAGTGTAGTTAAGTGTACGCTCTGTTAAAAGTGTGTATAGCGCGCATTGTCAATGTGTTATTTACATTTAATAAAGTGTAAGTGTACGTAACGTATTCACAGTTGTAAAAGCTGTAAGCGAGTGCTGTTATTAGTTTAAATTCAATGGTACAAATAACAGAAAATATACATCGTTTCTTTTTTTATTGAGAAACCCTCAAATCTCATATGGTACCGTAATTTACACATGCGTGTAAATAAATAAATACTATCCTTATATTATATACCTTCAAAATAACATGTTTCATAAATTTTATAAGAAGTGTTGTTATTTAGTAAATACACATCCGTAGTTCCTAGCAAAAAGGAACAGACAAAGTTTTTGGACAAAACCAATTAAATGTTTTGTTATGTTTTTGCTACAATAATATAGAATGTACGAAATGAGATATATAAATGGTTCTCCGGTCGTTTTTTTTAAACTAAGAGTTACCTTTTCTGCCATCTTATTTTGTAACTTGAAAAGCACGCGCACACACTTAAAACTTATAATAAAATTAACAGAAACGGTACGTTCAATTTTGGTGGCAAATTGTTAAAAATTGACATGACGAGAAAGAAAATTTTTTTTTTGTCGAAAATGTTTCCGATACTTCATTATTTTTGCGGGATAGTATAAGTGTATAAATATAGTGTGCATGTTAGCATTCCAGTGTAATGGTACATATTTATTTAAAAAAAAACAATGTTCACTTACTTACCTCTGCTTTCAAATCAGCTATTTTATCTTGTAAGTCTCTAACTTTCTCGCTTTCGTCAACCGAATAACTGCGCAGTTCGTCTTCAGTTGCTATTTCTTCGTTCTGTAACAAAAATGTAGATTTACCAACTGGCAATCTACCTTTAAAGGGACATTTTAGTACCTTCAATTCCAATTGGCTGATTTTCTGCGTTAATTCTGCAACAGTTTGCGTTCTTTCGGCATCTCTTATTTTCGCATTCATCAGTTCGTCTTTCATTCTACTTTCCAAATCCGTATAACGTCTTTGTTCCTCCAGTAACTTGGCAGCAGCATCTCTGTCCTTGATTTCTGCGATTTCCAACGCTTCCCGCAGTTTCTTTATTTCATCGTCTTGTCTTCGCAATTGATTGGTCCCCACTTGCACTTGAGTTTCTAGTTCCATTACCTAAACAACACAAACATTGAACGAAAATAGAAATTAAAACCTTTGTAACCTTGGTTTCTGCTACACATTTAGGTCATAGGTTGCAGATTATGTACGACTTCAAAGAATCGGCGATGAAATACTTATATATTGCAACTGCAGATGCAAGCAGATAAATTAATAAAGAATCACCTTCAATCTTAATTCCTTGACCTCTGTTAATGTATCCATTTCTCTTATTCTGGTTGTCATCAATTCCTCTTCCAATTTTTGAGTTTCGTTACTTCTGTTTTCCCAAAACAGTAATTTCTTTGGAGTGCTGTGAGCTTCACCAGATGCAGATAATTCTTGTTTGTGTTCCTGAAAGATTAAGTAAGATTGACACATATACAAGCGGTTTCTTTCCTGAAGAACCACATATTATAGTTTTAATACAATTCAAAGACTCAATTAGGTAGTTTACCTGCAGATGTCGTTGCCATTGTGCACTTAATTCTGACACCCGCTGTCTAAGGTCTTTCAAAGATAGGTTAGCTTCGGCCTCCCTCAATTTAACCGCAATTAATTCCTCTTGTAAATGAGCTACGCTATTGTCAGGTGTAATTTCCCTGAGCGTTTTCTTATCCTCTTCCAATTCGTGTATCCGTGATCGTAAATCTCGGGTTAGAGCGTCGTTTTCGGCTTCTCGCAGCCTAACTTTAACTAATTCCTCTTGTAAACAGAGTATCATTTCTTCCCGTTGTTCCAACTGTTCCTGCTTTAACGATATCTCTTCCATAGAAGACTGTCTCGAGGTATGCTGCAAATACAAAATTTCGCAAGTGAATTTGAAATAAAAAGAACTTATTCTCAATTACTGTCTCTTCCATTAACATCGACAGTTGTTTGATCTTTTCATTTGCCAATGCCAACTGATGTGTCGTCTCTAGGTACGTTTGTCTCAACACGTCTAATTCTCTTTGGACGAAGAAAGTTGTCTCTTCTTCTTCAGCTCGACTAACTTGACCGCGAACTAATCTATCTGCGAGAGCTTTACTTTCTTCCTCTAACATTTCACATCTATGTCGAAGTTGTTTGTTTTCGGTCCTCAGTCGCTGAAAATAGCAGAGAATATTGTGAATAGGGTAGTAATTAAAATATACAAAACGTGAAATTTAAGTAAAACATAAATAATCTGAATGTGATTTATGATTCTCTTATTTGTGGAAAGTTTACGAAAAAAATACGCAAGAAAGAAATTCGATTTCATAATAAAGGTAAAAATAAGATTGGATCATTTTAAATTTAGTTTAAAAAAGGCCTTCAGGAATTGGGCACCCAATTGATGAATACATGTTTTTCTTTTTAGGTAATTTGTGTTTTCAGCACGCTTCCATCCAATGTGCATAAACGAAGAATATTCCATTAAACAGCTATTTAAAGTGATGAAATCAAAAACCCTTCTTTGAAATAGTAATTTATACCGGAAATCCATTTAAAGATTACAGAATCGATGTCTATGAAAACAAGAACAAAAAATAATTGGACGTATAAGAATAAGTCCTGCAAAAGGAAATCACCAAGGGAAGCAAACAGGATGGCACATATTGAAGGAATAAAATAATAATTTACACTTGTTCATCTGATCTATCCAAGAAACTATTTTTGACACATATCCGCCTGTTAAAACAAAATTTAAATGTATATGAACGTCACTACATTAAATATTAACATTATGGATAATTATTGATAAAATTAGTGCATTATTCCATTTTCATACTTCCATCTTCATAATATCTAGTAACTAGTGCTTACTTTTAATTCAACCATTTCTTCTTGTTCTTTAGCCTTAATTACACTATATTCTTTCTCCAATTTCTTCATTTTCTTGGCATTAATTTTCATGGAATATGCCAGTTGCATTAAGCCTTCTGGATCAGCTTCCGCTTTGGCAGGTAATTCCTTTTGAAAGTACTATAATCAAAAGAGTTTAAATATTATTGCACCAATAAAGAAAACCCCATCATATTTAATCTACTCTCAGTACTCATTCAAAATTCCTACCTTTAGCATTCCTTCCATATCCAAAGACATCAATTCCTCTTTCCCTAAAGTCAGCATGGCCAGAGCAAGTTTAAATATGATTTCCATTCCCTCCGACAGGAAGACATCCATTATTCGACACGCCAACGGTAACGTGAGAGCTGTGGTAAAGAGCGTTAGAAACCAACTGGAAGCATACATGGTAGTGTGGAACGCCTGAGATTGAAAATGCTGATTCAGGTCGGGTAGTTGCTCGCTGACGAGATTCTCGAGTTGAAACATACAAAGACCCAGTTCCGCCATCGTAGGTTTGAACATATCCCGCATACGGTAATCTTGCATTATTTTTACTAAAACGGCAAACGCCTCCTCTTCAGGCATCTAAAATCGCATTAGCAAATACACTTATAATTGTGGATACCACAAGGGGACTTATCACTGCTGCATGCTGTTTCTTTAACAGTAGGACAATAGAGATTTTAAAAGGTTTTTAATAACGTTTTGTAAAGAGGTCTTGCGTGCGGTTTAAGCAGTTTTGGGTATTTTTGTCGTTATGGCACTTGAGATAATGAAAGAAAGTAATATAAACAAATAATAAAACTACTCGAAGACAAACAAAATCCGAAAAATGCTTTAAGCGAGCGCAAAATATAAAAAACCTATAAAAGGAAACAAAGTTAAATATGCATGACAATCTTCCACTAGGTTCTGTCGTGCGAATTCCATTGTGATAGCACTTCTACCCTTTTAAAGGCTTTTAAAGGATCTCCCTTCAGTCTGCAGACTGACGTTTTGACAAGATCGATCATGAAAGCATATTTAGCCTACTAAAGATATACTTTGAATACAATGAAAAGTGACGTTTTAACGAGGATCTATCAGGCTTTATATAAATCAAATCATCCTGGTTTTTGCGAAGCGAAACAAGTACGTTAAACCCAGAGCATAGAAGGGTAATAAAGTTTTCGCCAAAACAAGTTAATCAGCCAAAAATTACACACATAATTGCTGTTACTGGCGAAAATTCAATCATATTTTCAAATTGATTCTGGTCAAAACAGTTCAAATGGGGTAGAAAACATGAAAGTTGAAGAAATGGTGTTAATAGATCTACGAATAAAAGTTCCTGTTTCCTGAAATGAAATAGTAATATTCGAAGCATTCGTTTTGGGCATTTTATATGAAGATTTAGGGATGAATAACTCAGCACGCTGAATTCCGACAATCCTGACTCCTGACCAAAAGTTGGGAAGACAAGAAATTTTGTCTTAGATAAAGAATTGAAATATTTCATTATTTCTCTGAATCTTTGCTTTTCTGGTTAGGTAGACTTCATTTTAATCTCATCTCGTACTTCAGCATATAAATATTTGGAATAAAGTTTTGGCTGATAATCCTTAAAAACTGCAAAAAGTATAATACCAAGAATACAGAACCATGAATTATTAAGAAATGTATCATACTAATCAAAAATCAATGGTCATCTAGAATCACAGATATAGATATGAAAGTAGTTGAAGTCCTATGAAAATAAACAATTTAAAACTATCGCCAAGTCCAAGATCAAAGATTAGGATTTGGTAAAAAGAAAATACACATCCTATAGCTCGGACTTGATGTATGATTACACCTATATTCAGACAATCTTTTGTAGAATATATTTTGCAATGTATGTACCAGTAGTAGACTGAAACAAGAAATACCCTACCGCCTTAATGAGTGAAAAAAGAAAATTACCATTCTCAGTAGAATCTAGAAAGGAAAAAGTGTTAAACGTAGTATCTCTGCCTAAGGTAAAACCTGGAAAGACATGGTCTTCACCAGATCACCAGTGGAATAGCGCCATTGATCAAACAAAATGGTGCGAGTTAGCTAAGATACTGAAAAACAACATAAAATCCCAAAAACCCAAATAACCATTTTTCGCACATGATAACAATGACTTTTAAAGCTTATTGCATTATTATTATTCCAGGCAAACAATTAATCATTTCAAAGTGCGACAGCATTTTGTAGTAAAGTACGTTTTTTATAGTGGATTTTATGACGAGCTTTTATCGTTTTCGGCAGGACAATAAAATCTCAGTACACCTATAAAACGAATCGCACTCACTTGCATAAGCAATAGTCCTACGATAAAACCGGATCCCTGGCAGTAACCGACTTCACGATCATGAAGGGAGTAGGCCTTAATCACGTTAAACAAGGACTCCTGGCCGAGTCCGTCTTTCTCCTTGAAAAAATCATGTTCCGGGTAGGTGCGCGCTATGTCCCTCCTGATGACTTTCTCGCACGGAGATTTCGTCTGCAAAAAAGACGTGGTTCAATCAATTATACGGTTGCTATCTTGTCAGAGACGGATGTGTACTTTGATATATTCCGCATACAATTTCTTTTCCGGAGCGTCCGTAGCGGAACATAACATTTGCCAGGCGATCGTCCTGAAGTGCGTGGGAATGCCCTGCCGACAGAGCTCGCGTACATTTGCGTTCGCCTTTTTCCAATAATTATCCCAATCGATCACGATCCTTCCCCAGAGCGTCCACAAGTCTTCTCCGTCCTCTGTTTTGTCTTGCGTCAAGCTCGTACCTATTCCATTGAAAAGCAAATAGATCAAGTTAGACATGACGTTTATCGCATGCGACTATTCTTCGCGTTAAATAATTGAAAATTCCAATTACATATATTACTTCATATCTATTAATACAGGTTTAAAATTTATTACACTGGGGATTGAAGGAATGTGCTCTACAACCCGAGAACGACTTGTGTTCTATTGCATGTACGTCGTAGGTGGCTTTACTGCCAACAAACTATCTTCTAGTGCTTTAATTAAATGAACCTAAAACTCCATGCAGCACAACATAGGTGTGCCGGTAAATTTAATATAATTGAAAAATAATGTCACGGAACGTACCGCCCGAAATACACTCTTTTTTTGCAAGTTCACTAAGTAGGCAGCCAAATCAATAATATGTAGATTTCTTCGATGGGAGTAAATGTGTAGTTTGTTCCAAGAATTAATTTTTATTTAATATACAAGAGTCGAAGCGTAGAGCTAACTAAAATATTTCGGTGTGTCATAGTATACAGGCTTGCAGTACTCATGTATATCGGATTGTTCTGAGCAAAGCAACGCTCATTTCATTTCATTTCATTTATTTATTTGTCCGAAGATCATCATACAATGATATGAGACACGTCAACAATCAAATCTATGATCT
>JARFOC010000364.1:275798-298811 GCA_031763485.1 Osmoderma eremita | reverse complement strand
CACTCATCGAGGTGGTAAGGGTATTTTTTATTATTTTTTACTATTTTAAGCTACCGTATCCTATTTTGTATTTTATATTCAATAGCTTGAAAATATGAAAAATATTGTAATAATTGAAACTAATGTACACAGTTTAGAGGTAGCGTTTATGAAAATGTAGATATTTTGTACTTTTTTTACACTGAAAGACAAAAGTAAATATTTATTCATTGTATTCAAAAAGAAATACAAAAGAAACTCACAAAAATCAACATCAAAAGGCCTTATCGAAGAATACCACAGACCCGGCCGGCCATTTCACAACCAGAGCATAGGATGTGTGCCCACAACTGGCACATTGGATCCATTGTTCCCCTTCCCCATCTTCCAAGAATCGTTATGAGCAAAAGATGCACACTGCATCGTCATCTGTTCTAAAAGATATGTTTTCAACCGGGTTTTCCATATCACTTGGAATACTTGAGGAAACTGTGTTGACGTTATCCGAGTCAGAGGCTTCAGTAATTTTTCTTTGAGCTCTCTGAACTAATTTTGATACTAGGTGCCGTTTTCCCAGAGTGTTTGAAAGATAGTCGCTTACCACTATCTTTCTCAGTATCCGTGCTGAATCCGCGAGATTGAAGGCTCGAAATATTTTTTGTGCTACAAGATCTTGACAGCGAATTTTCCAAATCTGTTCTATATGGCGAGCTCGTAAGTTTTGTCCAAGGGCTGCAACTTGTGAGTGGAGTGCGAAGGAAGGGATATCATTTTCTCTAGTTCGATTCTTTCTACGTTTCTTGTATGAATGAGTGTAATGTCCGTAGA
Organism: Osmoderma eremita; assembly: GCA_031763485.1. Classification (NCBI taxonomy): domain Eukaryota; kingdom Metazoa; phylum Arthropoda; class Insecta; order Coleoptera; family Scarabaeidae; genus Osmoderma; species Osmoderma eremita. The sequence goes on along the minus strand of JARFOC010000364.1, from coordinate 298,004 downwards.
AGTAATCCGTAGTTAGTAGAAGAGAATCATCTGTCGTTGGTTTCGCCCATTTGATAAAATGCTTAAACCAATCAGTAAACAAATTACTTTGCCCCAGCTAGATGGATAACATCTTCTAATACTTCCGAGGGGGTGCGCCTCTGATCATAGTTTCAGCCATATTTTTCCTTGGGAAAATCAACATAGGGGAAACAAATATACCGGAAGCACTCATAACACAAATGGTAGTCACTAATGAGCCTCTCTCAGCAGCTTGGGTATTTTGGTCTGAACTATGGACAATCCGGTCTCGTCTACATTGAATACGCAGTCAGCCGTATATTTTTTCTTTTCGTACTCTATCTCGAGAATATCAAAAAATATAGCTACAGATTCTCTATTGAAATCATTAGCCCCACAGCTAAATGGTTGGGTAAAGCACCGTCGAGTCGGCTACTACTTGGCACAGGTACTTACCGGCCATGGTAACTTTAGGAGCTACATAAAGAGGATAGGCAAGAGTAGAGATGATGTCTGTGGATATTGCTCCAAAGTTGACACGGCAAAGCATACGCTTTTCTACTGCCCAAGATGGGAAAGAATGAGGCAAGAGACAAATGCTAAATTGGGAACAACGATCTCGCCCGAAAACATAATCGCACTCATGATCAGCGACCTAGAAGCATGGAACCACATCAACAGATTCATCGATGAGATCATGATAGAAAAAGAAGAAGACGATAGAATGAAAGCGCAACAAGACGAGAACTGCTGAATTGTAAGGGCGGCCGCCTCCCTGAGGTTATTCGAATAGAGGTTCCAGGTTGGCGGAAGTGAAAATAGGGGTGGTTTTAGTGGGTATACGGGCTTTAGAGAGTCCCGGAATCCCACACTACTAGGGACGGGAAGAACCGGTACCTAGTGCCTATAAAAGTTTCCACCCAACAGAAAAAAAAAGTATCTCTGGTCTAAGTAAAAGCCTGGGAAAAGTGGAATAACATCTTGAGTGTTACTCCACTGGTGATGTGGTGAAGAGCATAGCTTCCAAGGTTTTACCTTAAAACCACAGATACTACTAACTGATAAACTCTCTCCAGGTTTTACCTTCAACCAGAGATACTACGCCTAACACTTTTTTGCTTTATAGGTTCTATTCAGGATGGCAACATAGTTGCCGAAATACGTATCTAGAGACTTTAACCGCGGAGGTGGCAAGGATACTTTTTCTTTTGGTTTCGTATGAAGAAAATATAATAGCAGCATAACAACACATTTTTTGCATTAAGGAATGAATCTTGGGGAAGGAATGGAAATAGTAGTGAAAGTAGCCCTATGTTTCATTAGTGTGTTCATTGTAGTTGCCATAATTGTACTCCAAGTGGTTATTGCTATTTATCCATAAAACTTTTATTTTTGTTTTTATAGATAGACTTGTACCATCTTACATGCATATTGCATTTAAACGATTTAAAACCAACTAGTTGCTCAAACGCGGTATCCGAGGGATCTTGAGGAATTTACTATTCAGCGTTATGAGTGTAGACCTGTCTATGTGCTTGACAAGCATTCAGATGGTGTTAGTTGGGGTAACAGTATTACGCTTCATAAGAATGAAAGATATGACAGCGAATCAGAAGACCATAAAATCTGTGAAATCTTTATTTAAATTTACTATATTCATTAAATACTTATTTTCTGTATCTTTATGACTTGTTTCTAAATATTCAATATCATTATCTTGTTTCCAATATGTTCGTAGTCAAATAACCAAATACACAGGTTTTTTTTCGAAAACGTTGCATTGGGTGATTTTGTATGCTTGGCATAGGCGCGATACGAAAGCTGGCGTCCAAATGTTTTTGGATTTTGTGGTTTCCATCTATCTATCATATATCAACCGTTAAAATACATGCTTGAACTGATGGTATGGCATTTCTATTTCATTGCTTTATAATGTACCAGGGTGCCTCAAATATAAACGGTAATTTTGGTAATGTACTCTGAAAGAAGTTCCGAGGTGGATGGATGAGAGGATGATCGGTGTGTTAGGGAGGTGGAACCAGCTTGGCTAACTGCTCGACTCTGCTCTGCCCTCATTACAGCCACGGGTTAACTAGAGGTTCCTTCGTCTGTTGCACAACGTATTATTCTAAAGTTCTTAACCAATGAAGGGGTTGAACTCTCGGAGATTTTAACTCATTTGAAGGCACACTTTGGGGACACTGCTATGTATCCGAATCGACTTGGGCAGACAATTTAAGGGCGTTCGAGAAAGTGTAGAAGACGAAAGTCATGATCGACCCCCAAAAGCAAGTCTCACAGTTGACAACATTCGTGCCGTTTGAGAGCTTGTCGAAGATGATCGCCGGTTCGCTGTTGACGAAATCGCGCCAGAAGTGGGTATCAGCACTGGAAGTGCTTATAACATTATTATTGAACATCTTGGCTTTAGAGAAATTTCTGCTCCCTGGATTCCCAGGCCGTTAACGGAAAATCAAAAATAGGTCAGGTTGGAAATCTATGAGAGACTTCTGACTCGATCCCGGCAAGAGAGAGAGAGAGAGAATCATTTGAGGTCTATCACCATGTGTGATGAGGTGTGGGTCCATCATTACACTCGGGAAATCAACAGGACAAGTAAGGGGTGGCGAAGAAAGGTTGAAGGCACCCCACTGAAGGCCAAAATTCGTCGCTCAGTCGTAAAAGTTCTCGCAACGGTTTCTTTCTTACTACGGAGGAATTTTACTCGTTAATTTTTTTCACGATCGATGCACGGTGAATGCGGCTTACTACTGGCAGTTGTAAAGGCAATAAAAGTTGCCTACAGAAACAAAGGATACGGTATACCCATCAGAGATCTCGTCCTTCTCCGTGACAACGTTAGGCCTTACACTGCGACTTTGACAAGGGACAAATTGAAGAAAATGCAGTCGAGTAGCCTCCCTATAGTTCAGATTTGTCCTCTTGTGACTATTTTCTGTTTGCGCCCTTGACAAAATCGCTTAAACGGGAACGATTCGAAAACAATTTTGACGTCGAGGAGAGTGTGCACACTTGGTTAACGACGCTCCCTCAAACATTTTTTGAACAAGGAATGATCAATCTTCAAAATCGTTGACAAAAGTGTGTAGAGCCTAAGGAAGGCTATGTAGAGGAAAACTGAAAGTTTCGCTTGTGTATGTTATAAATCAGTAAATGTATAAAAAAAATAATTACCGATTATATTTGAATCATTTTCGTATATGTATGTAATAAGCCCATGATGTCTTTCTGAATTGTCAAAAGGAATTTTTTTTTAAGCGAGATATGCTTTTCTCTTTAGATTTTGCGCTCAGCATTTTTTCTCTCTTTCATTCAGACAATCTGTTCGAAATGGCAATATAGTAGAGACAGTAAATTGTTTGTATGTTTACTATGACATGAAGGAAAGGAATCCAATAAAGTCTTCCTGTAATTATTAAGGTACAATCTTTAATACATATGAGAAGTATACACTACGCTAATGGTCCTAAAATCTAGTGGGCACGACTAATGTGTTGCAGCGTCACCTGCTAAACCATTTATCAGAACATTAGGATGCAATCTTACTTTATTACTGTATTTGGCACTGTTTCTTTTTGTAATGCTTTCGCACAGTTGGCGTGTAGGTGCCAGAAAAGTTACAATATCCCAGAGAAGTAAATTTTTCAAACAACTTTACTCAGTATGAAATATTTTTGTATTCACCTCAGAAAATGTATTTCATCCAGGGAAATATATTTACTTGAATATAGAAGTTATTTTCTTGAAAGCTTATTCATATGAAAACAAAAATTACTTCTTTCAAATATTCTAATGCTAATTGGAAAACTAGTAAATTGCCCCTTTGAAATGTTTCGAATCTGTGAACTGTGTTACCTAGATTCAAGTCTTTCAAGTTCCTTTATTTAAAATAGCCATGTGGTGAGGTTGCTGCTAATTTTATATTTATTTGAAGTAACCCATACTTCTTAATTAGACAAAATGCAATCAATTTAAGAAATTATTTATTTGCATATATTTATTAATGAGTAGTGACTGTTTGGAAGTAAATAATGCCAGCTGACTCTTAGAACAGTGGTATTCTATTTACAGAACAATAACCACTGACCAGCTAAATTCTAAAAAGAACATTTCATTTCTGAGGACCTGTTGGTTCCGCTATTTCTAGTTTCGGTGTTGACAAAAAGATTATAAAGTTTATCTTCGACAAATCGGTAAACCTATGGGTTTGTTACTGTTTAAAACACTACTATCTAACCAAAAACATGCTAAGGTCAGACTTGATCCTGGGCATGAGCCCCATAACTACCTTCAGAATACAATTACGCTAATTCGATGTTGTTATTTGGATATTTAACTGACAAAACCTGCCGGAGAGTCTAATGAATTATTGGATATTTTGTATGTAAGTAATATAATTTCTAAAAAAAAAAATATTAACGTTTAGTAGAAGAAGGATTGTAGATAATTTACTTTAAGGTTCTAAGAATTTGTTTTAATTTATGCAATGAAAAGGATGTTTTCATATTTGCGATTTCCTTTATTTAATATTTATTACAGAGGTTTTTAATTTTGTTTTTCTAATGCAAGTTATGTTTATTTGGTTGTACAAGTTTGCGTGATGTAATATTTCTTTAACTTGCATAACACATCCATTGAGCGTTGTACTACTGCGTACTGTGAAATTCGTGTAGTAAGCTTAAATAAGGGCAGTCGAAGTATTGCATAAACGTGATGTACAGGCGGCACACCGTTGCCATCTCAACAATACAACCGGTTCATGTACAACGTTCGCGATTAGCTATCCTTGTGGGAAGTAAAAGATGCATTAGTAGTGAGCCGCAGCTCTTTCAGATTTTTTCTCACTATATTTCATTTACTCGAATGTTTGCTAGCTTGGAGCTACGGTGTATCATATGAAATCGTAAGTAATTCGTATAATTAATTAAAAAATTATATGTAAAGAATGTAAAAATACCAACCTAATCTCTAGCACTGGACCGCCGTTAAATCAGGGAGTTTTTGCAGGATTTGAAAAGTGAATATGGCGACGTTATTATAATACTGATGTTCGCTGGTTAAGCCAAATTGATCTGAACGAAGAGATTCTGATCTTCCTGGAGTTGGAACACTATTATTTTCGGCAATTTAATGATAAAGAATGGATGTGCCACGATACATTTTGTATTAATATCACCTGTCATTGGAACGTGACTTTTCAAGGAAGACATAGATTAGTACAGTAAGTTCACAATGTATTTGACAAGATAAGAGCTTTTAAAACCTGCGAATTTGAGATTATTAACGTGCTTCAAGCACCATGATAAACTTCCTAATTTTATAGAAAGAGTAACCATTAGAATCAAGAAGGGAAATCCAGGTTTAAAGATTTAAAATGTACGGGTATTACAGAAGTTAAAAGGAAGCTGCGAGACAGAGAAAGGTGGGGAAACAGATGATACAAAAACCCACAACAACTACAGCGCAAATGAGCAGGGATATAAGAACCGCACTCTCCCTACTTATCATACAATCTCTTAAAGGTAGTTAGAGAAGGCCGGCGACGATTGAAATACCGCTCGAAATAGTGTTGTGCAGCTTGTACGGCATTTTTGTGACACAAAATGTAACACTGAACGATATCACGGTTTTCTAGATTAGAAAAAATCATGTTGCTACTTTACGAGGCCTTAACCAGCGCTAAATGAAAACTAAGATCATTTGCACCTGTCAATATTTGTCGTTTGCATCTATCAATTCTGTCCGTAGCTTACTACGTGAAGAGTTCAGATATTAAAAGGAGAAAATGGGTGTAATTTATTTATTTGTAAAAAGAATTATGTCAAGTGTTATATCGTTGGAATCATTGAAAAAATGCTTTTTTATGAAGTCATAGCCGACTATGGTTTCCATTAAAGAAACCAACAATTTTTGTTATATCTCATAAATTACAGCTTTAATAAAAAAATCGATGAGACTGTTTTATTCAGCATATATTTACCTACAACTTTTTCCTTTACACTTTTTTTTTCTAAAGTCAATAATAACAGAGCTACAGGTACTAAACGAAATAACAAGAAAACAGTTTTTTCGAGATATCAAGTTAGCCGTGCATTTTTTCGAAAAAACAAACGGCTCATTCGATTGAGCTCGTAAAACTGCAATGCTTTCCCCATTTGATCGTCTCCCGATCTCCACTGGTTTCCGAGATCCTCATGCTAAACATCTGAAAAAACTCACCCTGTATGCAAAGTTGTTGCAAAAGGAATGTCGTTGGCGTTTTAAAATCGTCGGAGAAAGAAATAAAAATAAAACTAACAGACTTACAGTGCAACACCGATTTCAAAAATAAGTATGGAAATATGAATTTTTCTATTCAAAATATTGCAAAAATTTGCACTTGTAAATATAATTTATATACTGCTTCTGTTTTCTTTTTTTTGTAAGGAATTATGCTAGTATATCACAATAAATAGAGGCAATAATAAAGTTACCAATTTAAACGAAAAAAGAAATTGTGGCCTTGTTTGGAGTTTTCCATATTTTGTATGGCAGAGGTTGCCTATCCCTGAGATACATAATTAATACAAACGGTTTTTTTATTTGCTTTTTAAAAAAAAATAAATTGAGAAATAAATCTTAAGTTACATATTTACCTAGAAGGAGCTAATCGGCTGATTTAAGTTACACCTGGAGGTTTTCTAAACCTTTGCTTCGTAACGTATCCGCTTGTACATGCAACACGTATCCTCTAAACCATTAGTTTGAAATCTACCCTAAATCGATTTTCCTAAACCGCACGCATTTTATTCGCCCTCGAAATCCCGGATTCACTTTTGAGAACCGGTTCAATTATATTTTTCATTATAACCACACGCGGTTTCCTACCCTACCCCTAACTGCCAACTCGGTGTTAGTTTTGCTTGATTTATGATTTTAATAATTTGTAGTTAGAGTAACAAAATATTACTGTGTGATTCTGTTAAACATATATTGTTAGTATACTTTAAATGCGTAAAGAAGAGATTCGAGATGAGAAAAAGAAGAATTTCTTTGCGATTTTCACTTTGGGACGTAGAAAAGGTATTAAGTTTTAAGGTATTAAGAATATTATAGCAACCTTCCTTTAAGTTCAATTCTAAGTATTCCTTTAAAAAAAACTGTCACCAATTGGAAATGCTGCTCATATTTTGCAAAACGATCACGTTTTCTGAAAACTTAACCCAAGAAATATAAGATACTTTTTGAACAAATTATTTCTCAGTACGTTGTACGATTTGTATGATACGCTGTAACGTAGGTAATGCCCCCCATTGTAAATAAATCTCTACCTTTCGAATGTTTGTAGATAATCACCATTTACTAACACTACAGCACTACAACTTTAATAATGCCCAAGTACTGACGTTTGAGCAAACGCTAATTGACAATACTATTACAACTGTACATAAGAACGCAATAGCATTTATGTTCTTATATATGATAATTTGAATTTGAAAAACATGGGTTTTCAACTGCTATAAGCTGCTCAACTTAATCCTTAACAGACAGACTACGCAATATACAGAGTGCATAAGACAATGAACACAAACTTTGGGTAGGGATAGTATGCCCAAAATATACAGCAAATTCTTAATGAGCATGAATCCGCAAATGGACTGTTTCGGAGCTACGATGGATTATTCCGTTTTGTAGAATTTGTGGATTTTTCACTAAAACTTGTATAACACTGGTCAACAAAATTTCAGATTTATTTTGGCCCACGAGGTTTTCAGAATTCTACTATCAGGCAGGGTTTCAGAGTGACAAAGCAATGAAATTTTGTGAAAGGATATATTAAGTATAATGTGTGTATAAATCAGGAAAAAATGACGTACAAATTTACAAAACGACTTTTGGCTGTACTTTGCATCAGAAACATCTCTCTTCAGCATTCAGCAATAGTCTGCCAACATTCGGCTCCATTTGCCTTGGTATCCCTTCTCCATGAGTAGAATGTCCTGGTGAAATCTTTCGCCATGCTCGTCACTGACTCCTCCAAGATTTCTTGGGAAAAAGTCCAAGTGGGAGTCAAGAAAGTGTACTTTTACCCATGGCTTTATATGAGGCCAGTAAATTGTTCACAATCTCTACGTAGTTTTCGGCTTTACGATTTCCCAAGAACCCGTTCCAAATCTCCTTAAAAGACAACCATGCAGCTTTTTCAATTCCATTTACTGGTCTCAGTGCAGATGGAATATTGGGATATTTTACAGTTGGATTTTGGATTTAGAAGTCATACCACTCATATTTGTAGGACAAAAATAGCAAAAGGCATATGTGGTCTACCTTTTGCCCACGCTGTAAGAAGTCTGACATACGTAACACAGCAAATGTGGGGGGCCCAGCTTTTGTCTTGATCACCTACTTTACTCTTGAAATACTGCTCATTGCACTTGTTAGGGAGAGGTGTGAAAAACCGTTTTTGATATTTAAATGTCAATTCACCGGAAATGTAGCAAAAAGAGTTCGGGTGGTATACACACTTCCTGGGCATGTTCGCGGTTTCACTACGATAGCTTTAACGCAACAGTCTTTAAAACGTTAACAACGTTATATGTTCATTCACCGAGCTCTAGCCGTCAACTGAAATAACAAGAAATGCTATCTAGTTATGGGAAATGCAGGTCTTAACACGTCAACATGTTCAAAACATTAATAATTGCATGATGCTGGATCAGTTCCGAGCTCTAGCCGACTACTGAAATAACGTCAAGACGTGTTCCCTTATACTACATATCTATGGATGCATATTTTAAGTCGATAAACGAATATCCTGGATCAGAAAAACTAAGGATGATGGAGAAATTCTGAAAACATAATTGATTTGAGCATGCAAATATGGAAATCAGGCATTTTTGTGCTTGGGGCAAAAATCTTGTTAACCAGTGTAATTAATTGTAAGTCATTTTGTGTAAATAAACAAAACTTCCAAGTAAAAACTATTTTCTTGTATTAAAATGAAACTAGCCATTACTTCTAAACGAAGCTATAATGCAAAAAAAAATGTGGCGAAATTTGTTAGCACAAATTCCTAAATTTGGAAAAAACAATAATTCTTAATGAAACAGCGTGACATAATGTGTAATAATTAAATGTTTTGCATTGGCAAGAGTTCTCATGGTCTCTAATGCCCTAATCGCATTTTGCATTGTTGCAATGCTCGAAATAGGCCTATCTGGAAACTTAAAAGCGAATAAATCACGAGAAACTTTTGCCGATTTGCTAAGATATTATAATTTTATTATTACTACTTTATCTTAAACAGTATGGTACATTATTAACAGTTTCACTGCTCAAGACGAGTATAATCGCAACCGACTTCAGTATATTCTCGTTAGCAATGATTTGGCGCAATAAAAGAGAACGTGATGTCTAACAGACTAGAAGCGACTGACCACGCCACGACTAACCAGTATGTCCAGGCCCAACTACGGAGCTCATGCTTATGCGAAGTACAGCAACATCCATAATTCTTGCTTTTACAACGAATCTACTCTAACGGAGCTTATATTATATCCCAAGCTGTACACGAATTCCTGTTGCAAGATCGAGACCTTTTAAGCGGTATATATTAACAAAATCATAAAACGCAGTAAAACCCATAAAATAAATGTATATTTTAAAAATAAAATTCTTACCTTTTGTAAAGTTTCAGCTTTTTTCTTCTTTAGTTTTATAATGTAAATTCCGAGAAAAATAATTATGCAATTTTACATAACTAAACGTTAGCAATTCAACGTGTGCCAACGTCCCGTAATGGTAATTATACAATATTATTAAATCTGACAATCTGCATTACGTAATAAACTGTGTATTTTTAAATATTGTATTATGTGATAACTTACTGTATATGATGTGTAATATTACAGGATGGTAATTACCAACGTTAGATGAGTATGTGATAAATGTTGATTTACTAGTATGAAGATTTTACAAAAACGAAAACAAAGCTATAAAAAGTAAAGCAAAAAATATAAGACTGAGAGAAGTGTTATACAATTTTTGATTTTGTAAACTTGTATTATTTAACTAAGAAACAGATTTATAGAACCTAAAGCTAAAAATCCCCTGTAAAATTTACATTTCGTAAACCCATATTGAGTAGTAAGAGAAACAGACATGTTCACGTGCCTACACGTGAAAACCTAAAACAACAAGAAAATTTCAAAAATTCTTAAATCTCGTAAACTTAATTTCGCGTAACTAAAAAAAGAGATATATGGAAGCTAAAGCTGAAAATCTACTCTAGTATACCTACAACCAAAAAAAATGCGGTGTTGCTTCTAACACCGATTTCTCGCCGTCTGGTAGTTCCCTCACGTCCAAATGCACAAATAGTTGGACGCGACGGAGTCTGAATACTAATATTCAGATGTCGGAGTTTAATCACACTTTTAGGTAGTTAAAATTATACTTTAACAATGTAAAGTTTCTTCTGTGCGGAGTTAGCAGCATTCTCCAGGGGAGTTGGAACTATTCTATTTTTTTATATTAAGTATACGTACTTTCTTCTGCTTTTAACAACTCTGAGGAATCAACTTTCACTTTTTGGAGTTGTTCTAACAATCTTATAGAAATCATAAATCATGTGTTTTATATCTGTTTTTTGGAGTTAGATATTTCTAACTACGTGGCATGTTATTAGAATCCTTCCGAAAAGTGCTAAATTATTTCCTTTTAGGGTTGTTTTAACAAATTTTTTGTGACATTTTAACTCCTTTTATAACATCTGCAACTCCGTTTCATTTAACTCTGTAAAATTTCTTTGTGTGTACATTTCTTGAACTCATATTGAATAGTTTCTACAACCCCATTCCATAACTCCCTACGATAAATTGGAATAGCACACCTTCCCAATTTCGATGTATCTGTTGATGGTATTTTTTTATACTATACATACATAATTACATTACATGGTGCACCTTATTATCTTACTATAAAATATTCTACCACTCATCTGATCAAATCAACAACGTAACAAGACAACTCAGCTGATCTTACTTATTTCATGAAATAAACATCCTGCGCCATAAATTAAATAGCTAATAATGCAAAAGATGTAGTTCCACTGATGTTATCGATAGTTCGGATATAAAAAGGGAGAACGGAGCAGGTCACGTAATTTTTTGTTACATACCTTGTTCTATAGAGTATACTTACTTACTTACTTTCTGTTTTAACCAGAAACTAATTTGTTCTATGAATATCGAAGTTGATATGCTAACCCTGGAAGCACCCCGCGGCACCCTTTTTTGCAAGGGTGTCGGTTGTCTCATAGCCTCGAATGAGGGAGTAACAAGTGACCCAGATTAGGGTTAGTTTGTTAGACGCCCCTATTGTATTTAGAATAGCAGCTCCAGATCAGTTTAGAGTGGCATTTGTGCGCCACCACAGCTTTCAATATAGCCTACTGTCACTGAAAATTTGTACTGATTTGTGTTTGAGGTTTTTGCTCAAAACCTGTCTTGGGAATATCTCAACGGCATAGATTTCAGCCTGAAAAATTGTTTCATGTTGCCCGAGGTTGTTTTTCAACTTTCGGGTTACTGCAGAATATTCCTGTGCTAACGCCCTGCTGTGTTTTCGATCCATCCGCAAACCAGCAGGAATTTGCTTACTTCAGTTTGGTTTCGTTACATCTCCATTCCTCTCTGTTTGGGCAGGAGATAGTGTTGAGCACATTAAGTCAGTTTGCATTCCAAGTATGCCGTCTGAGATAACCGTATTTGGCAGCTTATTTGCCAAGAACACATGAGTATATACATTTGAAGCTCTATTTATTTCTATCCGCGTACACAATAAATATCTAAACAATTATCTTCATTTATAATTTAATATATGCATATTGTAGAGATACGATATAATGATAAATAAATGCCGATTACAGATATTGTACAAATAGCATAGAGATTCTAGTTTTCAATTACATGGCATTGCAATAAATATTTCAATACGGAACTAAAAATTTTCATTTATTAAAAACTACAGTTGAAATGACGCTTGAAAATATAATTTCGTACTACTACAATTGTGATTACACTATCAGTGCAACAGGCAACCAAAATTGTACATAGTAAAATTAGGTTTATGTTGTACATTCTACGGTAGGAGGCGCTGATGAGGTCAGTCGGCACTTGAATACCATTCCAAGATCCATTTACGTAGCAGGAATGGGCACAGTCGCCAACATCTCGCACGGACTCGGTAACAAAATCGCTATACATTCCCTTTAACGCCCCATAACGCTTCTAATGGTATTTCGAATCTCAGAAACCTTTCTTTCATAAATACTAAATTTGTGCTCTCGTCCGAGGGTACATGAAAATTCAATGTAATTATTGCGAGTGAACATTGGTGGCGCTAGTAAAACGCCACGATCGACGAAAGGCTACATATCTCTCCGCGAACGGATACGGATTTTTTTTTCAGTCAGAACATAAAATTAAGATATACATCAAACTGGCAACACTACCATGTTTCTCTCTTTAACGCTACCTGTTACTCATTAATTATAATTAACCATGTTGTTCTCTAGAGGATACAATCTGCATTAAATTCTAATACACACCCTTTCAATGATAAGCAATTCCTTTGCTAAGTATGCAATTACATCCATTAGTTTAATGGGAAAACATTACAATTTTCATCATACATTTTAGTAATTTATTCACTACACCGATGAATAAATTCCTTCCAATTTTTTAATGGTAGACGTGCATGCTATGTATTTATTAAGGACAAGACAATAAGTTTAGTTCCTCTAACGCCGAAGATAGTGTAAGATTATAAAATAAACTAAAGCTTATTGAATGTATTTTTATAGCAATTATTTGAATATAACTCTTCAACTAGTCAAAGAGTAACGAGAAGAAATACGAATCCAAAGAGTGACAAACTATAAAAGAACGGTATATAGTGGTGAGCAAATGCGGGGAGCCATGTAAATGTCTCTGAAATTGATAAAGATATTGAAATAAAATTTTACACGTGAAAATTAGCTAAAAGGGTCTATAGTGCAGCTCACGTTCGTCTTGTGGACGATATCTATCCTTTTTTACTTTATAAGTATTTGCATAAGGCTATTCTTTTCTATAACGGGGATTGTTGCCATATATTATTTGGTGGATGTTGGTATTATTTACTGTTTCTGTCATTTATCAATTTTAGTTCATCCTACTGTGTTACTTGTATTCTCCCAGTTTTTCTTGTCTTCTATTATGTATTTATATTCGATTTGCTGGATACAGTATCGCAACAAGAGTACAAGTTGTCGATGAAGGGGCCGCTGAACAGGGACACATCGTCCTGAGATTGCCGCAGTACCATTGCACCTTAAATCCCATTGAACTGGTGTGAGCACTGATCAAAGGTTATATCAGGCACAATAATACAAGATTTAAAGTTCAAAATATGCCTGTGCTTATTCAGCAAGGATACGAGAATGTTTCCGTACAGAATTGGCAAAAAGACATTAAACATGTTACGAATAGTAAGACAATGAATATTTAGCATAGTAGTTATATTCTACTTATATTTTATCAATTTTAGTTGACGAAGAAATGTGGAAATTGAAAGGGGTGCAAGATGAACCCAAAGCATTTATTATTAATCATCATTTTCATGGCCTTACGATATTACTTAATTTGACAAATTTATTATAGAAATGATTTTTAATTTGTTGTAAGCATACTTGTGTAAATATTTGTAAAATTATAGCGTGTACATCCAAATATGTATGCCCGTGGTATAATAATCAGTATTCTATCAACATTTACATAAGAACATTACTGAACATAACCCATAAATAAAAATCTTTCTAGGATAAATTCACAGATAGACATTTACGAGTTGGCAACATAAAATTTTCTGTAGTGTTCAGAGCGACAAGAGAAAATTAATTACCTGAATAGATTTGGCAAGGTGGAGTACTATGTCTTAACAGCAATATTCCTTTTAAAACTTGAACTGCACTACACAATGCCTTTTTCTTTTCTTTAGTACTGACCGATTCTATTAGCCCTATGATACTTTGAATCAATAATTTGAAGTCAATGTTAAATATTCAAGGTATATAATAATAATAGTCCCCTTTTGACAAGCCTCCTGGCTCTTAGGGGAAGGTAGGGTGCGGTCTGCCATGGTTATTAGCCACTCGGTACACTAGGGCTGTAACGTGGCAAGCGCTACGAGCCGACCACCTATTATTACCCCAGAGTTTGACTTCCAGGTACTCATTTTTTCAGCCTACGTCGAGCCGTGGCCGTAAAAACGCCATCGATGTTATTGGCGCCGGCCGGGAATCGAACCCGGGCCCTTCAAGTTAGTAGCCTAGCAACCAACCCACTAGACCACTACGGCGCAAGGTATATACAAGGTCATTTTTACTAGCATTACGTCAATTGGATTGCGAGGAGGTTTCTTCGCCCGGTCAATAACACTGGTTAACAGGATTTTTGTCTCAAGCACAAAAATGCCTGATTCCCATATACTTTTGCATGCTGAAATCAATTATGTTTTCAGAATTTCTCCATTACCCTTACTTTTTATGTTCTAGGATATTCGCTTCTCCACCTAAAATATGCATGCAGATATGTAGGATAGGAGAACATGTTTTGACGTTACTTCAGTTGTCGGCTAGAGCTCGGGACTGAACATGTTTGAACATGCCTTGACGTGTTAATACCTGCATTTCCCATTCCTAGATAGCATCTCTTGTTATTTCAGTTGTCGGCTAGAGCTCGATGAATAGGCTGAGGGTGTTAACGTTTTAAAGAGTGTTGGGTTGTGGTGCGTTCAAGCTATTCACATGTAAAAATGCCAAGGGAATATGTAAACCACCCGAACTCTTTTTGCTACATTTGCGGAGAATTGAAATTTAAATACCAAAAAAAGTCTTTCACACCTCTCCTTAAAAAGTGCTACGCTATGGTGTTTTGACTATTTCTTCCCTTTTGTTCTCTGTATTTTTCTAGTTTTATGACATGGTCTAAACGTGTTGCCACAGATTTCTATAATATAGAATTAGTAAAGTACTATGGGTTTATGTTTGGCAATTATTGTTCAATTCAATTTCAATTTCTTGCACATTTGTTACAGTAATAAAGTAATGAAACTAGTCCAAGTATTTATCCACGAAATTATTAAGAAATACGGATGTAGATATTGATATTTTACCCATAAAATGTAACTGAGATAATTCATTGGTCCTCTTATTTTTCTTGATCCACTTGTTAGTAGCTTGCACTTATTACCATCGATGTCTTCATTCTTAACGATATCGTGGTAGAATTCAGACACGCTACTAAATAATGATTATGAGAGGGTACTTATGGGAAGGTCGATATTTCGTGCTGAGAAAGCACGCAGAAAAACAGAATCAAAAGAAATACCAATTAATTGTATCATCATATATGACTGGTTGTTATTGGCTACTGTACCAATTTTCTGTTAATCTAAGGGTAATTCATTTTAATACGTTATATAGATAATGTTTATAATTAAGCAGAAAATATACAATGAGAAGTCGGTTTTGTATAAGGAATGGAGCGATTTCCATCTATCATATATACTGTCGCTGACTTATTGTGTTATAGCACAATATATAGTTATGTCTAACTTGGCTATTTTTAATATTTTCAAATAAATCTGATACACAAAGCTCCACACTTTGTTTTCAACCATTTGTAAGAATTATAAAAACAATGCATATTCTAAGTTTGTAAAATTTCCTTTATAAGGAGAACTACATGTCATACTTTTCTACTCAATTGAAAGCATGAATTACTACTGAAGTACACAAAGCACCACACTTTGTTTTCAATCATTTGTTAGAATTATAAAAACAATGCATATTTGTAAGTTTGTAAAATTTCCTTTACAAGGAGAATTACATGTCATACTTTTCTACTCAATTGAAATCATGAATTACTACTGAAGTAATAGCTATAAATTCACGTTGTTTCATGTGATGCAAACAACTAAAACGGTTTGGTAAATAATGTGATTTGGCGGCATGTTCCATGAATCTTATGTTTGAGATCATCTAGATATTGTGCATGAATAACATAAGCAAGTCGAGAATACAAAGATCTGGAGAGCTTGCAGATTAATGCGTAGGACCACTACAGAACAACCACTTCAGTGTAGATATGATAGTGGCCCTTAAAATATTGATTATTTATCGTTTCGTTTTTTTCATATTCGTTAACTGATGGGTAGTCGCAAACACATATAAATAAAGCTCTGATAATTTGCTACATTACAGCTTGATTACACTTGTCACATATGTATCCTTTATAAAAACAGGTAAATATAAATAATTTTGTGCTGTTAATTACGAATATAGCATCTGTAGCAAATATTACCTTTAGCATCTATTTATGATACAATGCTTAATAATCCTAAGTAATATTTCCAAGATATTAGGTATTTTGTACAACTTCAGCTGTCTGAGGTGGCAGCAGTATACGATTTGAAATGGGAGTCAGTTGTTTGCTCTCCATGACCTCATTGTTGTTCTGCGAGTGTTAGTTTTCACTTCATAAGCTATTTTGCATGTGTTTTATGGATTTTATGTTGGTTATGTTGAAATATGCGTCGCTTTTGTGTAAACAGCTGATAATTGTTTTTATTTCTGTGACGATTTCGGAACAGAAACGTTCTATTACTCCCTTAATACAAAAGGCACTACTTTGGATGTAAGATTGGTGACCAAGATAAAAGTAGGGAGCCTTATATATGCTATAGAAATTTTGCTTGCAATCTCAGAAATTGGATGAAAGCGCCGATGATATGAGAAGAGCATAAATATCAGCAATAGTAGAATCTTCTGGAAAGTGTTGTAAAAATATCTACCTAGAGAAACAGGGAGGAAGGCCTTAATCTCTTTTTTATTCTTCTTGCATGCACCAACGTAAACGGTCCAATGAAGGCTCTCAACATAGATCAGAAGCCTCAAGAATGCAGAGTTTTTTAAACTCTCCGAAGTTGAGCTTAAAAGCGGTTTTACTACATACTGGAAACGAGCTTCCTTCATTTACTAGTAGGCACGTTGCGTTCATGAAAGGATCTTATTCGAATATGAAACTCTTTCTCAGAGCGATTAACTATTATGAATATTAGTGTAAAATTTGTGGGGTCCTCAAAGTTGTGCACTTTTACTAGGCACGCTGCCAGGATATACAAGAGTTTGTTGATTTGTTTGTGAACGAAGCAGCAGCACACAGCAGTTACATTACACAACGAAATACTTGACAACCAGAAACCTTCTAGGCAAACTTTTGGTTGATTCACGTAGTATTCTACTTCCACCTCTTTACTGGTCCATACTCTGTATGAACGAGTCCAACAGCAAGTTAAGCGCAAATCAGTCCTTTCAAGGCACAGCCTCTACTTGCTATCAGTCGCAGTGCGGGATGAAGAACCCCATCCTACTCTAGTAAACAGAACATTGCGTTCTAGACCAATAAAGGTCGATAAACTATCTCCAGACCAAGCTGTCGTGTTGTGGGTAACGGTCTGCAGCAAAAAAAAATTAGGGCGAATTTATATCGCATGCGACTGTCGCACCTCCGGGGCTCTGGGGATCTTGGCTTCACTGCCCGGGCCAAGAGGATGACATACCTCTATAAAAACACTACCAAGAGAGCTGCGTGACCAAGGGGAAGGTGGACATCCATTTCTGCCCTACTCCTAGGAATAACATGGATAATTCCTTTTCAAAATACCCAAATACAAACGGGCAGGGCAAAGAAGTGTAGTGGAGCAACTATGGCTCAGAAGTTAATTTGCAACATGCAATGACAACGGCAATCTTTGTAAGAAGTTCTCGCAAAGAGCAAATTATTGTGGCCTTCGTACAGGAACCTTGGATATACAATTCAGGCAGAATAAGCGACCTGGGAGGAACCCCTGGTAGAACTTTCCAGAGCCCAGCAGTCCAGAGCCCAGGTGTTTAATCATCAGGAACATTAATGCGTTTATGCTTTCAGGTTTCTGCGCCCGCCACTGCATGGCTGCACGGCTGAAACTTAGAGCGGGGAAGGGAGGGATGGCGGTGATCGTCTGTTTAGTCTACTTCCCAGCGGATACTCAAGCTGTTGTGCGAGAACTATTGGCTTACACAAAAGGAACAACATACCTGTTTGTGGGCTGCGGCGGTAATTCTCACCGTGTCGGCTGGGGAAGCACCTTCAATAACCATAAAAGTCAAGCACTTTTCAACTATATTTCAGGTGAATGGTTAATCGTCAATAACCTTGGCTCTGAACCAACCTTGGCTATCGACAACAGGAAGGAGGTATAACTATCAGCGAGAAAATTATAAACACGAAAATTCAGAATTGAAGAGGGCCATCAGAACCGTAGTGCTCTGATCACGGATACATCCAATTTGAACTTACAGTAGGGCATGCAGAATCCTTAACCTACCGTGATTACAAGTGCGCTGACTGGGAGGGATATCTTACTTTGCTGCAATGGAATATCAGCAGTGTAATTGCCACATGTAAGAGCTGTGATTAAATAGAGTTAGAAGCGGAACAAATTCGTGATGCCCCAGCCTCAGCATATCATATGAACTCTCCACTAAACTGTCACTAAACCATAATCTTAGTCTGTGTAGGAAAGAAGCCAGCACACTCTTTAATCAGGCTAAAACATCATGCGACTGGGAAAAATATCGACAAGCTCTAACGGAGTGTGGCACGGAGGAAGTTTTGTCAGCAACTGAAAAACATACCTGACATTGCAAGGATCCAGAAAGTACCTACTCTCAAGAGATGCGGTGCACATGCTGCATTATAATACATAAATATTTGCTATCTTCATAAAATCAAATAGAACAAAATGTCGTTACGACTAATTCAAGAAATATTAAGTTAAATGCATTCAATATAAAATATTCAACGATATACATTTGCAACAGTGCCCAAAATTAATTCAAACAAGGTATTTGAACTGTTCTCTATAATTCACCATAACCGAGCGAGCTATTATTGCATTTAGCATGGAAGTAAATCTGAGAAGCTGCTTATTATAAATGACGGCTGTTCTCGTTAGATAAGCCGGCAGCAATTCCTGTCGAATGCGAACTCTTCCATGGCGGCCGGCGGGGGCATTGGATCGTAGGAAAAATGGAGGCGGCGTTTCGACGTAGACAATGAAGGGAGAGAAGCGTTATTTTCCGTTTGAATAATTCATCGGCTTCTGTTATGACATTCCATGACTGCATCGGGCCCGGCCAGTGATTTAAAGTGACCGACTTTGGTGTAAATTGAGATATCAATAAGGCGTTGAAACAATTGCGTGTTATCTTACGGAACGTAATCGAATTCGGGGGATGTGTGAAAGCCTCACGCTATGCAACTCCTAGGTTATCGTCATTTCACGAATTTCCACGGAATCCTGGGATTTATTGTCGGCTGTTGTTTAAAATTTGTGGGACGTTAACCCGAAAGGCATTTTCATTCATGAATATATCAATTTGCTTCGTTTGAGGTTATTAAATTTGGACAATAGCCTCCTACGATGTTTTGTACATGTAATTCTATGCAGTTTTGAAACTCCTTCACAGCTTAGAACTTTAAATAGAGGGATATACAAATTCCTCATTTTTAATGCTGGTTTTAATGTATTCGTATTATTGCTAGAACGTTGTCAAATCCTAGGCACCGTACGTTCTGTGGCATCGGTGGTTGTTCTCAACATTGTGCCCCGCCCAGTAAACATCATATTACTAGAATCCCACCCTAATATTTTAATAAATGATATCTTAGTAGTAAAGTATACTATATTGTTAGATGATTGAAACACTCAGCAGTCTACCATAACATTGTATCGAGATTGTGGCAGTGCATCCATGCAAGTAAATAATTAGTTTAACATATAAACAGAGTTTAACATAATAATTAGACAAATCTGTAAATCTGTCTACAGACACTGTCTATAAACACACTATTCGGATTACTCCTCCCGCACGACGTATTAATTAATTTGGGATGACACGTGTTTCGGGAATACGTGGATTCCCATTATCAAGTCGAATAACCGAATGAGCGCGGAAATAACTTAAACTACAACATGCACTCCTTTTTCTTCTCTCTTCATTCCCTCTATCTATCCCTAGTATATGTACAACCTTCTCCCACACCTCCGGACGCAAAATTATTAGAAGGACCACGCGAGTGTTCCCAAGGGTATGCCTTTATTACTTCAATAAATCCATTAATTAAAAAGAACACCACTTGAATAACACTGTGTGTTCTGTGTGGTGTAAATCTCCCAGAGTGCGACGTGTAACATTATCTTCCTTCGTAGATTCTGCTGAGGATGGCAACTTAGTTGCCGAAATACGTATCCCGGAGTTCTTCACTCATCGAGGTGGTAAGGGTATTTTTTATTTTTACTATTTTAAGCCACCGTGTCCTATTTTGTATCTTTGCATAAAGAATAACATGATATAAACTAATATACATATAAACCTTCACCTCAAAATCAAGTTATGTTGCACCCCGGGGTTAGCAAATATTTGCCAGTGGCACATATGTCAATAATAATAATAATAATAATTTATTTATTGTGATAGGCTGCAATAACAAGATACACTTTGTCAAAAAAACAAACAATTAAAATACAAGTAAGTACAAGTATAAGAGACAATAATCAATTCACATCTTCCTGGGTGCGCCACCACAAAACTCACTCGGTGAATATATACACCGATGAATAAGGAAAGCCTTAATGGTCGTCTTACAGCATTTCAAACTTGGGATTGATTTTAAGTCGCGAGGCAAAACGTTAAAGAGACGCAATCCCAAAATTCATGGACATTTTTCGGATACAATTACAGAATACGGAGGTATATGAAAATTTAGCTTAGATCTCCTATCGTACTGATGTATATCGATGTTACATAAAAATATAGATTTGTTATTATAAACATGTATAAGAAGTTCATATATATAAATTGCAGTAACGGGAAGAATATTTCATTTTTGAAAGAAAGATCTACATGACTGTCTACTATCAATGCCTGCCATACATCTAATAATTCTCATTTGGGCTAAAAAACATCCTTAACAAATGTTGACACACCCCATATTGTGATACCATAAGACAGTCGCCTATGAACGTTAACATAATATTAGGATATTAAGCTATTATCTTTAATTATATGCTTTAAAGTTCGTATTTAATAACATGATGCATTTAATTTACCAATAAGTTTGTAGCAGTGTGCCTGCCAAGTTAAATTGTCGTTCATACATAGACGCAAAAAGTTTAATTCTCTTGCTCGATCTATTTCCATATCATTTGTGCCTATATTAACTTTGAATTGGGTCTTGTTCTGAGAATTGTGAAATAAGAGATATTTGGTTTTATCAAAATTAAGAAACAATTTATTATGGGAAAACCATACATTTATAGCCTTTAGCAAAGAATTGACACTATTTTGGCTGTCTAATATGTTGTTACAAGACACAACTGCACTTGTATCGTCGGCATACATGGTGAAGTCGTCCTACGATAGAAAGTTAGTAATATCATTAACAAAATCCAAAAATACTAGGGACCCAAAATGCTCCCTTGAAGAATTCCTGTACTAACGGGTATTAGGCTAGATGATTTAACAAACCTTTTTTTGCGCGCTAACTGATTTTGAATATTCACAAACTGGGTTCTTCCTTTAAGGCAAGATTCAAACCATTCTGAAACAGTGCCACGTATACCATACTGATTTAACTTTGTATTTGTAACCAAAACATCATGGTCGACAAAGTCGAACTCACGACTCAAATCGCAAAAAGAACGCCTACAGGAAACTGACAATTTTCCATACTCGATACAACAATATCATATAGAGCACGTCATTGTAGAGTGATTAATTCTATATCCATGTTGTTGCTCAGTCAAAATATTATATTAATTTCAATTTAAATGAGAAGTAAATCTTCGCAACATGGCATACTCAAAAATTATTGTCAAACTAGAAGAAATTGTAAGAGGGCGATAATTTTTAATAACTAAGTTTTTTTTATGTAAAGGAATGACACGAGATTCCGTCAACTTTGACGGAAATACACCAGTTTCTAGTGATGGGTTGCTACGAGCGAAGCTGCTATTTTGTAGCTGCTATCCACCGATAGCAGTTTGTAGCAGCTACGG
>JARFOC010000364.1:253019-275698 GCA_031763485.1 Osmoderma eremita | reverse complement strand
AACTTTCCCAAAACTGCACGAACCTTACTTTCTGTTTAAATAAAAAATATTTTGAATTTTACCGTTCCATTACAAAGGTCATCTGCATAAAGCAGGAAATGACCTAATCTGTAATACCTTGGACAAGGATAAGGAACAATAGGGGCGCCAAGATAGAGCCTTAGGGTGTCCTGCTTGGGTTGTGGTAGTTGAAAGGCGCGATATTGTACAGAGTTTGATCTGTTTGTAAGATATCTTTCAAGTAGACCAGTCAAATCAGACGATAAAACAAACGCATCTTGGAGTACATCTCCACAGGCTTCTATAAGAAACGCCGGAATACCATCCGTGCCCACACTCATACTGTTTTGCAATGATGGGATTCCTCCTAGGGCATCTTCAGTATCGGAACTCCTTTTAGTAAATGAGTTCAATATTTCACCATTACACCGAGGCGAAGTAAGAAACCAAGGCGTTGGCTATCTTACTATGTGTTTTATAACAGCAGTCGTCCTTCGTCAAGGATCCAGGAATACGCGATTGTTTTTTTTTCATTAATGTAAGACCATAACTTCTTTGTATCGTTTCTAACTGACACCTCAACAGAATATAAATAGCGTTTATGCTCAAATTGATGCTTTTTCTAATTAGTTTCTTTAAATTTATTACTTAAATAAAACGATTTAATATTTTTAGATAGCTTTAAATAGTGACGTTTCTTTTTAATGAAATTCTTGGTTTCATTAGAAAATCAATAAGGAAATAAAGTGCGTTGGATACGATTGTAACACTAGATTCAAAACACTTTCGAAAAATCTCATAGAGTTTAGTACAAGCTGCTTAGACACCATCAAACTGAAGTGCAGAATGCAAAGGACTTTGAAATATCAAATTATATAGTTTATTGTTATCTGCATATTCAAAACTAAAAGAATGAACACAACTACAATTTCGATTTGACATTACTGAAGGTGATAGTGAAAGTGAGGGAAGGATGATGAGAATCTTAGTGTTAGTTTTATCCATAGTTTTTCATCGACCCAAGCTTAATGTGCAAAGGAGGCAAATAATTTTTTTGAGGATAAACAAGTGGGATACCAATGACATTCTTATTTCCTGGTATGAGTGAAGTTGGTTTCGACCACTCTTTCTTTTTATAATGATTTTTCCTATACCGACTGTCCCATTCACAGAGGAAACAACAATATTTTGTGTAACCGAGTTGTATGCCGAGAAGAAGTGAAACAACTTTCAAATCGCCACAAATATTCTACTTAGAGTCGTTATACTTCTTTTTTTCCAAAAGAAGCTTCATGTTGTCATAAGATTCTTTCATATCGCATGCATGAGGAACAGAAGGGAACTTCTTTCCATTGTGGAGTAGTACCGCTTTCAAGCGTAATATTCATGACCAAGCGTCTTCATAACAGAACGGACGTCATTACAAAATACAAGACTTCTTCCATAGAGAAGAGATTCTCAAATTCTGCATGGCGATTACGAGAAAGAGCAACTTTTGTGCCACCCTGAAGAAGATTCCAGTGTTTTAATCTTCAACCTAGAAGTTCGGCTTGCTTCTTAGACAACTTTAAATCGCGGACGAGGTCGCTGAGGTCTTCTTGACTTAGAAGATGCGGCACATAACAAGACGATCAAGTTGAAATGTTGGATCCAAATTCACATTGTCACTTGCAAAACTTTTTTGGTTTACTTCGTCATCAGCACTTTCGACACTAAGCGACGATGCTTAGTGTTATGTTTTGTGGAGGTTTAGGCACATGTAATTTCGGACTGTGAGGTACTGGTCTCAGTGCAGATGGAATATTATGATATTTTACAGCATAATTGGATTTAGAAGTCATATCACTTATATTTGTAAGACAAAAATAGCAATCGGTAATATGATCCGATGATTCCCTCCAAGTCATAGGAATAGCAAAAGGCATATGTCGTTTACCTTTTGTCCGCGCTGTAAGAAGTCTGACACACGTAACACAGCAAATATGGGGAGCCCAGCTTTTGTTTTCATCGCCTACGTTACACTTGAAATACTGCTCATAGCACTTTTTAAGGAGAGGTATGAAAGACCGTTTTTGATATTTAAATGTCAATTCACCGCAAATGTAGCAAGAAGAGTTCGGGTGGTTTACATATTTCCTTGTTACTCTTACAGGTGATCAAATGTTCGCGGTTTCACTACAATAGCTTGAACGCACCACAACGCAACACTCTTTAAAACGTTAACAACGTCAGAGTATATGTTCATTCACCGAGCTCTAGGCGACAAGTGAATGGGAAATGCAGGTCTTAATATGTCAAGACATGTTCAAACATTAACTATTGCATGCTGCTTGATCAGTTCCGAGCTCTACCCAAAATCTGAAATAACGTCAAGAAATGTTCTCTTATACTGCATGCTTATTTTAGGTGGATAAGCGAATATCCTGGAACATAAAAACTTAGGGTGATGGAGAAATTCTGAACACCTAATTGATTTCAGCATGCATATGGGAATCAGGCGTTTTTGTGTTTGGGACAAAAAACTTGTTAGCCAGTGTTATTTGTTTCTTTTAATCAAACAGTGTAATTAACCGTAAAAATGCCATTATCGGCGCATGCTTTATTGCTGGAATCACCATACTAGCAAAAGCAATGAAAGGGGTACAAGCATTAAAGACGGACTCGAGTTTCTGCCTTCAAGCCGTCATCAGCGTCTCTCCGAATACTAAACCCACCTTAATCGCTAATGCGTCGCGAAGTCAATGACTTCGCTACCCCTTTCATTGCTTTTGCTAGTATGGTGATTCCAGTAATAAACCATGCGCCGATAATGGTATTTTTACGGTTAATTGTTTGTGGCATTTTTGATGTTTCTTAAGCAGTGTAATTGTTGGTATATTTGTTTTTAGGGAGGAACATACAGCGATTTAATCTCAAAACTTATGTTGCTATTTACATCCTTTGTTAAACAATCCGTAGAATCATTCCAATAATCACTCATTTTCGATAGTTCTTACCAATCAATAGTAGCTAATTTTCGTATATCATGCATTTTTTTATACTCCATCTGTTCGGTGAAAAGAGTATAGTTAAGTTTCATTAGCTATACGATTTTTGTTGTTTTATTCGGAAATAAAGTAATGATATCCACAGAAATAATTTTGAAAAATAGTTTTTCATCCAAATATACTTAAACGCCTTAAAGAATATCAAAATTACTAAGGAAGAACAAAACAAGAATTGGTTCCTGTCCAGTTTATTTTAGGCTTTAAAAAAATAATCTCCCTGTTTATTTGTAGCTGTAATAAACTAGTTTTCTCGCATATTCTGCACAAATATTTCTGGGAAAGTACATTGGACTTCTCTAATGCACCTGCCCTGTGAGAATTCCAATGCACTTTACCTATTTTCTGTAGGTATTCAAACATTTTTTTGTCGCCTATCTACATATGTATAATGCAAATTCTTTTAAAGTTATAAGAATTTACTTAAAACAGCATTTTTCAGTGATGCACGATTCAAGGAAGAACCGATTGTTCACGAAATTATAAACTGTAACAATTATTACAGGCGGTTAGTAGCTACATCTTTTGAAGCAAAAGTAATTTGAATGGAGTTAAATGTATTTTCAGTATCTCTCGGAAGGTTTCTGCCTTTGGATGCACATTTATTCACAATTTCGCAGTTGTGGGAATTCATAGTAAATCCATTATGCAAGTTTATATATTATTTTAAGTTATTATATTCATAATAATGTATAATTGTAATGAATCCGGGAATACTTCAAAATAATAATATTCTCAGAGAAATTCTCCATACTTATTAATGCATTGCAATCAAGTTTTTTTATCGCTATCGAGTTTCGTCATAATTCTATTGTAGATCTCCGCTATATTTGTAACGCGTCGGGGAACTAAATTTGGAATTCCAATATAAACCATGATTCTTCATTTGAAACTACGAAGGCTATATTCCAGGTAAAATATTGGAGAACAGGGTGAAAATAATGGAACGCGAAAGCTGTGCAAGCGGCGGCATTGTCGTACATTTTAATGATTTATAGTCGATATGGTGGAAAACCAATTAGAAAAGTACGGGTCCATTGAATGCACGTTAAATGCGAAATACGAATATCCATTTGGATCAAGTAAGGTGCATGTAAATGCCGCTTACCGCAGGAGTCCTGGCGTTCGTACCCACAAATCTTACTCACTCCGAGCAGCGGGTCGTGAAATCAGGCGATTAAATCCCTCCAAAAGGGAAGGGCAAGAGAGTCGTCCCTCAGTTTGCTTGCTTTCGGATCCGAATGTAGGAGGACTAATTATCCCCCTCACTTTAATTAAATAACATATGATAATTCTCCCTGAATATAGGACATATCTTCAGGACTCCAAGTCTAATTATTCAACTAACTTCGAATCATTAATTAGCTTACAATAAACCTGAACCATATCGCTCGAACCGTGCAATTAGAAATGTCTACGTTGGCGTTCTATTGGCAAACTTCAGATTTGGGATTGCTATATAATTTTCGCAAAACAGCGAACACTTAAAACACTTTGTTTACAGTGTACTAGTTTAGAAACAGTGAAAAAGTGCAAAAGTCATTGGTTTATTTGCTGCTCACGTGTATTTAAGTTTTTTAATTAAGTTGTATCTGATTGAAAATTGATTATATTATCTTGCTCTGCATGATAACAAATTATGACGCAAAATCAATGCCCGTAAACCACGCTCATATCCTTTTTCACAAGTCTAAAGTATATCGTGCAGTTGGTTAGTATAATAATTTTATCAAATCATGACACCCACTTACAATATATGTATTATAGTCGGCTTAACATTTCGCGTTCATATATTTTTTTTTTGGTAAAATAACAATTATTATTATAAAATACAGTACAGATATTCTTTCAGGAATTATTCACTTTATATGATTTGTACATACATATATAAACAAATTATCAACAAACACACAGAAATGTTCTCAACTAATAATTATAAGTATGAATATTCGAAAGTAAAGATAGCAAGGACTGTGGGGCAGCACAATAAACACACTGTTCGGATTACTCCTCCCGCACAAGTATTAATTAATTCGGGACGACACGTGTTTCGGGAATACGTGGATTCCCATCATCAAGTCCGGCACCGAATGGCTTTCGAAGAGCGTTTCCACTAGACACACGCACTACCTGTGAAGGGAGAGGGGAAGGTAGTGCGTGTGTCTAGTGGAAACGCTCTTCGAAAGCCATTCCACACAAGTATGTGCGGGAGGAGTAATCCGAGCAGTGTGTTTCTTTTAATGAATATTCGACTTGCACCAATGATTATTTCCTGCTCACAAGAGGCTATTTTTCAAAAGGATCCTTATGGGTTGTAATTTGTTGAACATTTCGCCATCCGAATATTAATCAATTCAAGGAGCATATTAAGCGGCACTTCTTAGGTATTAATTGTTACGCTTAAGCGATTTTTTGGTATAGAAATATGTAACATTTCATGTAATATTTTTAATATAACCTTATATTTGACTTATTTGGAGGTTTTGCATATTCTGCTGTTTGCTTTCCGGTATTCATTGTGTATGATAACCGGCCCCTTTAATTGTTAACCTTTTCTTGATACTAGAAGCATATATTATTATCGTAGAAACGTTTTCAGGGTTTTGTCGCGTTGTAGAAGTTTATGTTTGACGTTTCGCTGAACATGCTGTTAGACTCTCCAGAAGTTGTCTAAAGACTAATGTTGTTGTCCCCTATTCCTTTTTATATAGTGCATTCCTGTTCCACTTCGTTGATCTGTGAATGTTAAATTTCCAAGCATTGCTGATCTGGTCTATGGGTTCACTTGTAATTCTTGCGTGATAGTAGGTCGCTCTGGCTAATATCGATACGTCGTTGTTTACAAAGTAAACGCTTTATTGCCACAACTAAATCCTGATCAAACAACTATAAAAAAATAACTGTACCCAGGTGTACAATCCGACAAAAGTAAACCTGGACGATTAACAAGAGAGGAGACAGTATCGCCATACAGATTGCAAGCGATGCTGAACCTTATGCGCATTCACCTGTTAACAGGCAGCAGAGTAAAAAAAAGTATGTTCATTCCCGGCGGATTTTTATAAAAGAAGCAAGGACAAGGTGTTCAAATTTCGTCTAAAATATAAATAAATATTTATTTTTCTGGAAGACTAGTCCAGCCATTTCACTGGTGTTCTTATCAAAAACTTGGGCACTTCCAATTCATAAAATTGCCGCTTATAGTGTGTATTAGACTGCTCTCTATATTAGACGCTTTTACAGCTCTATTTTCTTTCAGTTATATTGTTTCAATATAATTTACTACAAGATGTGAACTTCTTTGGTTTTTGATCTTATTGGGATTGATAAGAATTACTTTCGTTCTTTTCATAAATAAAATTCATTGGAAAATATTGCCGAATATGGTTCGGCCTGATATTTCCCCCATGTTAGATAATTCCTTCACAAATGATAATTAGATCATACTTTTTATTCGCCAATGATATTTTCAGAATCATCTGCAAATAATAAGATATATTCAAACATTTGCTATATTTATTGATTTACGTTTACATTAAAATGGATATTTATAAATTCATCTATAATTTGTTTCTTGTTTAATTTAAAGCTTACGGCACAATGGCAATAGGTGCAATATAAAAAATAATATTGTTTATTAATTGTAAAAACGATAATAAAATACGTGTAATATTTAATGTAAGCCCTCAATCCACAGCACGAACTGCAGATTTACCTTAACTTTCTTGGTATTTGTTCTTAATAGTGTTCAAACATATATTTGTTTGTGACCTATATTTTATTTTGTATCTAAATATTGCCGACAGACCCTTATTAACAGAAAGGTGAATTCTTATTAAATAAAAAAACACACCTTTCACTTGTAAACATGTAGACAATAAGAAACAATGGAAATAAAGTATAACAAATTGAATAATCAGAGGGACTAAGGAGATTCCAATCAAATACATATACAATTTTATATCTAAGATAAATAACAAATTTCCAACTGCGTGGCTCAAGTAAACCGGTAGGATATGTGCATAGGTCTTTGTAGCTTTCTTTTTATTTTTCAGGCTTTATCAACTTTATATTTTTCTAATGTAGGCCTTTTTTCTTTGAGAAACCACATTTGGGCATACGGGCGAAATATGTTTTATAAATAACTCTCATTTTCCTATAGGTTTACTGTGTATCCTCCAAGTTTTCCATTGGGGCATTGTACAATTGCATGAATGTATGTATAGTTCAATTATTAAACCGAAATTGTGATATCTTATTTTCCATTCAA
The DNA here is from genome assembly GCA_031763485.1 of Osmoderma eremita. Classification (NCBI taxonomy): domain Eukaryota; kingdom Metazoa; phylum Arthropoda; class Insecta; order Coleoptera; family Scarabaeidae; genus Osmoderma; species Osmoderma eremita. Next base: position 268,384 of record JARFOC010000364.1, on the reverse strand, counting down.
ACTATGATGTGTTAAACTAACAAATATATGCTTTGAATATATTGTACAATAAATTAGTTGTTTGAATAGAACAAAAAGAAATTCAACTAAAAGCAGAATGTTGCTGCAACAGCGAACATAATTTAAGTAAATACTTCACCCAAAAATTGTTTGAGTTCACCTAAAAATGATCAATACCTTCATTTGTGTTAGCTTAATGTCATAAATAATGACAAATACCGTGTTGATTCTTAAATACTCAGAGTGTTTCGTATTCGTTCTTATCTGTATGCAACCTATACATTATTCACCGAAGAAATGGAGTACAAAAAATACGTGATACGAAAACTAAGCTTTCTATTGGTTGGTAAGAACTACCGAAAAGTCCATTGAAACGATATAAATTAAAAAGGCGCCGTTTACAATTCAAGAAGGGATTATTCGAATGATTGCTATAGACTGTTTAAATAATATAATAACAATTCCACTGCTAAAATAGGACAGAAAGATAAAAATTAATTAAAGTCATTGATTTAAAATGTAATAATACATTTTTGTGTATTGCATAGCATGGGCGCCCAATGTTCATATATAATCAAACATAACCACAACATAATTTCTTTATTTCTCTGCCGCGTCGTGTATTTACTCATTTCAGTTTTGATGTTGTCCTTTTCCTATATATTCGATATCTGTGTTGTAAAAACTATTCTCTAAGGAGAACCAGCCTGTGGAAATTGTTAAAGCAACTTAATTTTAGGTAAAACACACAATTTTGAAACCCTTTTTACGTATAATTTCCAAGGGCTTTAGATCCAAGAAAAGGTCTCGCAACAGTTTTTTGAACGAGAAAAATGAAATTGGTGCGTCAAATTCAATTATTTTGATGAAACGTGGCCACACAGTTCAGAAAACATGGGTGGATCAGACGATTACAAGTGCAAGGCAAGAATTTGTAGGTCTCTCGACAGGTCACAAGCATCCTACTGGCAACGGTAAACGCTTGATAATTGTACACATAGGATCTGAGGATGGATTTGTATATAATGCTTTGCTCTTGTTCGCGTCAAAAAAGACAGGCGATTATCATGAAGAGATGAATTCTACAGTTTTTTAAGCATAGTTTCAAAAAGTACTGCTTACTTTGGAAGAAGGATGCGTTATTGTGCTAGATAATGCAGCCTACCAATCCCGGAAAATTGAAAAAATGCCATCCACTGCTACGAAAAAAGCAGATATACAATCTTGGCTTGAAAAAAATAATGGCATTCAGTATGACGCTGACAGGGTAAGCCAGAACTATTATTTTTAGTAAAACACAACAAAGAAATACATGACAAGTACGTAATTGATGAACTTGCAACAGCGCAAAACAAAATAGTTTTAAGACTACTTTGTACCATTGTGAGGTGAACCCCATTGAATTAATATGGGCACAAGTCAACGGCGATATAGCAAGATACAACACAACTTTTAAATTAAAGAACGTACGGGAGTTATTGCTTTCATCTGTAGGCAAAGTATCGAAAGAAAACTTAATGCAATAAATCATTTAAGAAAGTTGAAGCAGAAATGTGGAAGTTGGATATAATTGTTGAAAATGTACAAGAAAATTTTGTGATACATTTAGGCGATATGATATAAAAGTGAATTCTTTTTTAATTTAATTTTTTAAACAGCGTCAATATACTTTGTATTTATAATAAATGTGCAACATATAGAACCTTGAGTACGCTTTTTGGTGTTGTTTTTTTGTAGTGTTGGAATTCTAAACGTGGCTAATCAGATAGCTTTTATTACCATTTTTCCATAAGCATAAACACATGCACGATCAAAACATCTTCTAAATAAAATAAAACCTGTGATTTCTTTTTGTTACGCCACATGTCCTATTTTAATAACTAATTAAACACCTTTTTACTAAGAAAAATTATATTTTTGCGAGCTGATCACACCTAGGCCATCTAAAACATTATTATTTATTTGCTCCACCTTAAAATAAAAATACGATTGCAATAAACAGCAAAACATAAAACGAAAATTTACTTTTCATTATAAAGACAAATATTTTCCAAACTAAGTTAGAAATAGTCATAGCTGAATGGAAGTAACCATCTTTACTGTTTTCCAGTGCAAAACCGGCTTTGCACGTGCAGGATGCATGTTCATCACGTGATCACTCCATTTGTTGGGTGAGCAAGTTATTGGTGTGAACATTATTTCATTCGCAGTATTCTACTTATGAGAATTACCATTTAAAAGATCAAGAAAGGACAAGAATTTCCGAGTACCTATTGTTATTTATATTATGGGAAAATTTATGTAACCACGTTCCAGTATTTATAAGTAGACGTACTTGAAAATTGAGAAAGCGTTATATCCGCATTCAACACATGTTACTTCAACATTTTCACAAGTATTTATTATTCATTTGGCAGATATTGTGCAACTCGTTTTTTTTTTATTATAATTAACAAAATGTTTTCTTAGTAAGTTATACTTCACGGCTAATTTTATAAAAGTAACAACGACTATGGGAAACTACCGTTTAGCTAAGAGTTATTAGAGACGAACTTCTAACTAACTAGTTGATAAGTAGTTGCGATTCAAAACAAAGTTCGGTTCGAATGTCCATCAATGTGTAGAAGTTAGGTCGAACTTTAAATGCTTAATCGTTCTTATCTTAATTCCTATGGGTCTTCCACGCCCACGATGCTCCAATTGCTTAAATTTCACATTCAATGTATATATATCTCTACTTCTCATAATAATTTATAACGATAGATAAAGAATTTTGTGTTTTAGATAAGTAAAAGGTTATAATATTTCTAACTACCTACTTAATTAGGAACAAACTATGGTACACAACTCCAGAAAAAATTGGAAAACATTTTAATAAAACGGCATCTTTCGTATTAAATTGACTTAAATCCCATACAATGAAATACATAAATTAATCAATTACCTAAATTAGTTGGAGCGGTTTTTGTTGGTAAAATATAAATATTTATTAAGAAACAATAATAAATCATTATTCATCGAAGTAATAACCATCACACTCAATGAACTTTTGCCAACGTGACAGCAATGTTTGTAGGCCCGTATTGTAGAATTCTATGGATTCTGAATCAAAAAATTGATGGATTGCATTTATTACATCAACTGGAGTTTTGCACTGTCTATACAGTTGTCTAGAAGCAAAAAGGGTGGTAATCACTTGGTGAAATGTCAGAAAAATTTAGAAGGTGTGCTAACGTTTCCCAATCAACTTGAGACTTTTTTTCCGGGTCACTCTTGCGGTATACTGCCTAGCGTTATCCTGTAACAATACTACTTTCTTTCCATTGATAAAAGAAAGCTGTTTTTGGGTGAGTGCTGGTTGTACTCCCTGAAGCTGTTCACAATACAAGTTAGCAGCAATGGTTTTGACTTCTTTCCAAAAACTAATAACTTCCACCTCTTTTCTAGCGAATAAAGGCGCAAACGAATGATTTTATCACTCACATTGAACCCCTCTGCTAGCTATAGGCATTGTTAAAGATCTTCGGTCTCCCAGAGCCATCGATCAAGCTGCGATCTCCCAAGGAAAATTTTTTGAACCACTTCGGTGCTGTTTATTTACGGCACCATCTCCGAATGCGGTACATATTTTTCGCGTCGCCACTGCAGCTTTGGTACCAAGTTTGTACTGATAGAGTAAACAACCTCGAACTGAAGTTTTATTCCTTGCCATTTTCAATTATCTAAAACTAGGAATTCAACAAAAAAACTCAATATATGTAAGTGTCCGATAAAAGAAGGATTCATACTAAAGTAAATGACAGATAACAAACAATCAACAAGCTATATATATACATATATAAAGACTTGATAAGGTAAATATTTAAAACTGTTTAAACACCTCTGTACATGGTCCCCGTTCTGCAGGATGAAAATACTTTTTAAACACGATTTTTGGAGAATGAAGAGTCGTTTTGTATCTAACGAGTTACCCCAAAAAATAGTGCGAATATCACCCGTGTTCTAATACACGCACTATATGCCAGAAGAGTTGCCCCAATATTAACTATTACAGAAAACTTCTTGGATTTAGTAGTGATTTTTTGACATGATGCTTCCTTCCGAAAATATTAATTTGTTTTCGGTGATTTATCATGCTTTTAAACCCAATTTTTTTCAACCGACAAAATGTTGTTACCTTCAAAGTAAATCAGCTCAGAAAAACTAAATTACCAGTAATTCGTTTATAGTTACTAGTTCTACTCGGTCAAAAAATGTCGTAAGTGTAAAAGCCAACTAAATTTAATGAAATACTTATTCGATAAATTCGACTAAAATGTGGCAGTGATTTTTTTCTAGAAAAGTTTCGCATAAAGTTGTTTCCATTTACTTTTATTCTCCCAATGTCTTTAGGCTTTAGGTACGTAAATTCACGGAATTACATGGAACATCATGTTGAAAAGCAAAGGTAATCGATGTTTGATTTGAAAGAAATAATTGGAAATGATATAATCGCCTGGTTTTGTAAAACTTTTCAAAATTCTTGACTATTATTATATCAAGATATTAAGCTGCCTAATAAAATAAAACATTTAAAAATAACGCCCAGATAATACATTATATCGAAAAAGCAATATCTTGATGTGAAATAGACACACTGACGCGTTTTTTTTTTTGTTGGGTTTACTTACGGCGAATGGTTCGTCATCTTCCCAGCTTTTGTTGACAGGAAAACGGATGAATCGGCGGACTTATTGGAAAACACTCAACATATTTGATTAGCATTTCATATCTACTGGTATTCGCTTTTATGGTTATAATACGTTTCTATATTTTATATTGAAAACGAAATTTTATTTTGACATCTGAAATATGTTTCCGGAAATGTAAATTTAGAGCAGATCCCATGAATTGTTGTGAACCTTTATTAAAAAAATTTGTTATTTAAAGCTATTTACTCATAGGAAAAGCATTGATATATCATATGTGTTTATACAATTTGTTTACATGGCAGAACAAATAAACAATGATATCGTAATTTTATCTACTATTTATTTTTAACCCGTTATTCCACTTCTAAAGTATGGTTTTATATTTATTTCACAGTAATTAAAACATTCTAAATAAGTTATAATAACTGTATATCGTTTTCTAAAAAAGGGCTGGACTATATTTATTTTCTCTGGCTGGGCCAACTGGATTAAGTCCGCACATAACTTGGGTGGTCATTGTTTGCATAACTTTATATCGTGTGCGAAATAAGTATATAGTAATTTTTTATCGACAGTGCTCGAAGGGGATTTTCCAACGCACTAGCCAACGCATTTCCAGCAAATTACATCAGTTACGGCACGCGAGACTCCTACGTTGTTTCTTGGAATTCGTAGTGCGTTGATTTAGTAATCAATTTAATATTTTATGTAATAAAGTATATAAAAATATATTTAAAATTTTTTTTTAACATACCACTGAGATCACACAACACGTCTGGTTGTATAGTTCCAGGCATTCCTCACGTACAGACAGCTGTTTCGAACTCACCTAGTCCTCATCAGTGCATGTCTGAGGATGCCTGTCGCTCGTTCAATATTCCGTATCGTTAACCGACCGTTAGCACATGTCTTTAAGGAAAATCCCAGAGACATCTAACGTCCAGCCGCGGATTCATGGAACAATTCCAAAAGCGGTAACTAAGTTACCAGTCAACTCCGTCCGTGGATCATAAACAAAAGAAACTATTATCAATGTAGATTTCTGTGTGCATGACATCGATGTATGGTTTTAAATTTGAATGAATTTTTTTCGCGATTTACTAAAAAAGGAGTTACTTGTGTTTACTTAGTTAATATTTTTTGCATATGTATATAGTGTTAGTCTTCGTTTGTAATGTGGTATACCTTTAATGAAATTGCAGACATGCATTTGGCTTATGCTGCTGCGGGCGGTTACTCACTACAAGCTCAGAGTATTTATGCCAAAGAATATCCCCGGGAGAGTTACTCCTAGCCATCCGACATTTTGTTTCGATCGACCGACGGCGACGGTTGCGAGAACAAGGTTCTTTCAAAATTAATAAATATGATACTGGACGAGCACGGTCAATACGTTCACCTGCGCTTGATGAAGAAGTTCCTCGCCATTTTAAGGAAAATCCTTCAACAAGTGCTCGTGCTGTTGCAAATTATCCGGATGTCGAACGAAGACTTATATGTAATGTATTTCACGAGCAACAATTACATCCTTTCCATTTAAAGAAAGTCTATGCACTGCTTACAAATGATTTTCCTTCTAGGATAGAATTTCCGTATTGCATTCTAGAGAAAGATTTAGAGAGAGCAGCTCCTGTACTTTCCACTCATGAGGCTTCCCTCACCAGACAGAGAATTTTCAATAGGTGTAATATCATTTGGAACGAAGACAATCCGCACGGGGTGTTTGTTGAGAGATATCAGCAACGATTTGCGATAAATGCTTGGGCGGCATATTGGGTGATTTTTAATTGGTCCTTATTTGTTATCAATTCGATTGAATGCGCAAAACTATTTATTTCTTTTTGCAAACGGTGCTACCAGAATTGCAGGAAAACTTGCCATAACGCGTGCATCGCGATATCTGGCTCCAGCACGACTGTGTTTCTGTTCACTTTGTACAATAACACCTGGTGATGCGAGATCACCAGACATAACACCTATCGATTTCTTTTTCTGGCGCCGTATGAGAAATTTGATCTATTCTACACCGATTCATACAGAATAGGTTGAATCATCAGCAATTATAAGAGAAATGCTGGGACTCTTCGAACTAACCCGATAATTTCTTTTCCGCGGATGCGCTTTGTGTGAGGAATTAGGGGTTGCAAATTTTGAAACATTGATATATGCCCTTTATTATTTTTTCTATATTTCCTTTTTATTTTTATAAAAAAATTATTTAACGTAATTTTTATTTAATGGCCTAAAATTGCATAGAAATACTATTTATTGTAATGCAGTATATGTGGCTGAACGCGGGCATGCTCCATCAGCATGTAGACGATGCGGGAGGGGAGGAGGGGGGGGGGGGGCTCCAGGCGATAAGTGTAGAACAAGTACTGGATGGTGACAGTTGCTTGGCGTTATAGTTAAATGATATTCATGCTGTGTATTTTTTGACTCCAAGCTTCTTTCTCGATTTATCACAAAAATATGTGCGTAGTTATCACAGTAGTAGATAGTACGTAGTAACTGTAACAGAACCTCTTAAAGAGTTAAAATACAAATAATAGGATACAGTGGCTTAAAATAGTAAAAATAAAAAGTAAAAATAAAAAATAATTAAAAAATAATATAGTTGCCAAATACGTATCCAGGAGTTCTTCACAGGTGGTAAGGGTTTCTTTTTGCTCTTAAAGAGTTGCCTACCTCCAAGGCGGTCCGCGCGAAGTGAGAAACTACAAGTTTCTAACCCATGGTTCCAGAACAGAAAATGTATATCTTGGTCTTTTACACCATTCCCCAATTTTTTGAATAGTTGCTTTTCCGCGCCTTGTATACCCTATTTAATGGTATTAACATTTAAGGAGAAGCTCACATTCTCTGTTTCACTGTTCACATTTATTTATTTAAAAAAACTCAATAAAAATGTTGGCATATTATTATTTACATGTTTTGTCTTATAATTAGAAGAGTATATAAAAAGGCAATATATTGATTAAATATAAATTATGTTCTCTTGAAATAGGCTGCTAGTTTTGAATTGGAGACATATTTCTTTGTCGGTTATGGTACGCGGGAGAAAGTAGATACCAAAGCAATAAACTAGTTTAAGGTTGAACACTAAATAAGACAAATACCCTTCAATTTATGAGCAGTAAAGAACCTGACCAAACTTCTAATGCCCGGATAGTCGTAGTCTACGATAGCAGATATTGATAAACCTTCTGTTCGTCACATGAGAATAGAACTTACCGCTATCCTTCAGTAATCCTTAGGGCGAGTAGGATCAACTCGTCGGTCAGCTGGATTTGCGTTTTGACATCGCGTACAGTGGACCAAGTCGGTAATTGCTTTTTATATGTCCTGATTTACGGATAACTCAGACAAGTCGTTGTCACGATAATCTTGGGCAATACCGAAGCAGGATTTAAAGTTGTTGCAACACATCGTAGTAAGGAAACGTGTCGTTGTTGAAATGAGAATTTATACACCGCGCCGCATAATAATAATGCGGTCAAATGTGGAAATCGCATATTTTGGAATCGCAAAAGAATATAAATAAAATTCAAATGTGGCAGTTTTATTATAATATTTTGTGTAGTATATAATTTCAATTATCTAAGTACAAATAATACATCTTTGTTAACTACAGCCACACACTCGTATATCATAGTTACCATCCGGTTTTTAGTAAATTGATAGGAATATGGCACTTTCGAAAAGAGTTAATTTATGGTCATTGTCGCTATTTCATCTCCGCGAACAAATATCAATTTGTTCGGGAGACCTGTACAAAAAGAGAAAATAAAATACAAAAATAATTTTTGCCATGTGTAGAAATTAACGACGGAAAAAAAGTTTTAGGGGAGTTCGGTGGCCAATAAAAATTACCAACAGCGTACGATTCCAGCATTTCCAATTACCGATCTGGTATTGTTTAATATGTGATTGGATCCTACCGGAACGACCACTCGGCCGCTAATTGGAAGGGGGGATATAAAAACAAGTAGTTTGCGGAATACCGATCGTCCCCAACTCGTTCATTTTACAAAAAAAAATATACAAATTCAAACTGCACCTACTAGAGTAATGTTAGACGTCCCTTCCCTATAGACAACCATGCATCAGTAATACTTACGTTGCGTGCTTCAAAAGAGGGGAGTAAATATTTCACGTAGAAATATGTATTCACAAAGAACTGCATTTTGTGCACTTGATTTTGCGTTCATTCTTAATATTTTCGCAACAACCGTATATGAGATTTTACCGTAAGCCTATAACACAACAATATATCTGCTTTATGTTCAAAAATAAATACAATTATTTTTGCACTGTAAAAGATTCATATACAGCGAGCGAGAAAATTTAACAAAAAAAAAGCTGTACAGAAAAAAGAGTTGGTTCAATACTCAATTATTCATGCATTTACTTGGTGATCGAGACCCAACTAATGGTGTATCTTCAGAACGCTGCTTTGACAGTAGGTAATGTCCCTATCTGTATTTTTATGATTAACGTGAAACTGATAGTGTCCCACGTTACGGTCGACCAAAGTTTATGATGTACATATATAATATTCGTATAACTATTGTAACTTGCCCCACTTTATGATAGGCAAAATTGAGATGATTTTTTTGTAATAAATAGGTAATCAGTTGATAAAATGTCTACAATTAATGATATATGAATGAGTTAATTTACTGATATATAACTCACCCTTATATCTATCTTGTTATATTTGCATACTAATTGTTTTAGGTATCTTTTCATTTCTCACTATTATCTACATCTCCTTTTATCGTCCTCTATCGTTGTTCATCTCTTAAATAATTACTATTACATATCTCTAAGCTGCTTGTTCACTTAATTTATAACTTTTGATAACGGACTTCTTCTATCGGTAATAACCCTGTATGTCCAATAATTCAACATAGTAAAACATGTTATCCCTATTTAACGTTTGTATTTGCCAACTTTGATGCTTCAGTGATATTCAATTGCCTACATTATTTTATGCTCCTAAGTTTACTTACAATTATTCATGTAATTTTGATAGGTCATATACGAGGTTGATTCGATTGGTATTTGGACAGAAACCATTACAATACATAAAACAATGTAGTGTAATTGTGCGTTAAATGGGGTAGTAAGGAATGTTTTACGTTATTAAGTCTTATCTTCCATTACGAATTCAACCGTATTGTATAAATGGGTTTTTACAATCCTTACGAAAAATGGCTTCCTTTATTTCTTCTTGTATTACTAAATATTTCGGCATTACATTAAAAGTGACAAAAGTGTTTTTAAGTGTTATTATCTTCAAATATCTTCGAATAGAGTGAAAAGAAAACAATAAAGTGAAGAAGCCTAAGTTGTTAAAATATCAGAAACAACGGCTCCAAATTCCATAAATTTTGTCCTATTTTTTGTATGGGTGGAAAACCTTTTATAGGCACTGGGTACTTATTGTCCTTTCCCCAGTAGTGTGGAATGCCGGTATGCCCTTGCATCCGTACACCCACTAAAAGCCACCCCCTCATTCGCACTCCCATAACGGAACCACTTTCGTAATACTTCGTTAGGGGGGCTGTCACTGCTCATGGTCTTTAGCGTCTCTCCTCTATCTCTTTTGTTGCCAGTATGCCCCTGACGACTACGTACATCTGACCCCACAGCGCTGCCTGTGTCAGTGACGCGATGAAATTTTCAATTGAAAGATACACTCGTCGCCGTCTTAAACGTATCACGGGTTTGAGTCCTTTTACGCTTGCAAAAAGTGTATGTTCTGGGATGTCGCTGTGTCTACAATATACACAGCCGTCAGTACCGGCCCTCTTTCTTGCATGGAGATATCCCCGAAAGCAGCCATGCCCAGACAATGCCTGTGTCACATAGTAGTCTACTTCTCCCTTGTCCCTATCTAACCAAACTTTGATGTTCGGGATCAAGGTATGTGTCCACCTCACTTTAGAGCAAGCGTGCCATCTGGTCTGCCAGTCACTCTACAACTTCCCCTTAGCATCTCTCTGATGGATATTGTGTCTTACCTCCACCTGAAGATCTATTGGCGGCACCCCAGCTATGACGCAAGCTTCTTCAGCAGAGACTGTGCGATAAGCACTGCATGTTCTTAAGCAGACCCTTCTGTACGTGCTCGTTAGTCTTTGCGCTAGTTTTTTTATTATGCATTGCCATCCTCCATATTGGCGCAGCGTACAACATCTGTCTACCAATAAGCATTCTGATCCTGCACGCGGTATAGAATACTCAAAGCTAACGCTTTCAATTATTTTAGTTTCGTTGAATGACTTCGAAATTGGGAAGTCACTAATGACCGACAGAGCCATGCTATAATTGGGCTTCTTTCTGTGAAGTTTATTTTAAACATAACGTCCTCTTTAAGTAAAGATTGCAAGAATTGTGGCCAGTATAATAAACATACTGTATCGGGGATCATTCATCCCGTATAATAGATTAATTAATTCGGGACACGTATTTCCGGAATACATGAATTACCATCGTCAATCGCATGACCGAAAATCGTTCGGTCATAAGGTGTCAACGATGAGCCGTTACATCGTGAATTACATATAAATAGTAATAATAAATAAATATGCTGTTAGTTTTTAATAAAAAAACAGTGTAACAGAACATATGAGAGAATGAATGAAACGAACTAACAAATATGTAAACAAAATTTTGTTGATGTTATAACTTGTAAAAATATACAAATCGAATAATAACATTTAGGTTTTTTTATATATTTTTACCTGCAAAATTCACTCATAGAGCTTGGGACGTGACCTTCGTTTGCTTCGTATTTTTGCTACTTTCACTATATAATCTTTCTTAATTTGCAGATGATGCATGACCTTTAAATCTATCATGCCCTTGGTGAATACATTAAAATCCTTTTTGCAATTTAAACATACCTATCTCCCAGAGACAAATTGTCATAGATACTAATCCGACTCAATGGTACCAAGTACAAAAATAAAAAGTTCTCAGCAAGTGGGTCGATTGTTTCATAAACTAAACATAGGTCACCACATAAGCTTAAATTTAAAATAAAAAATATCCTTACCACCTTGTTGAGTAAAGAACTCTGAATACATATTTCGGGAACTAAGTTGCCATCCTCAGCAAAAAACCACAAAGGAAAATAGTGTCAGACGTAGCACTCTGGGAGAAATGCACCTCACGGAACACCACTAATAACATTCCTGGAGGTGATAAATCTAATGGAAATATTTATGTAATATGTACCACCTCAAAATACCCTTAATTTTTCATTTATTGTTTCAGTATCTTTTAATTTTTCAATGATGTTAGTAACGAATTTCTCTATATTGATAAATTTTTCGAAGATTTTTACCCAAACTTATTAAACAGTGTTTCTTTAACAGCAACAGCAAACAGCAACTTTATTTTTTCGAACGATGGAATCCTTTAATTTCCACTTTCCACAATCTTGATACAAATAATTACCATTTTGAATATCTTCTGCTATCTTGAATTGTCAATTTCTCGAATTTCTTTATGGTGTAGCCCTGTGTATTGAGTGAATTAATTTTAACGAGCGCAAATCTACATATGAGCTGCCACTACATACTAGACTTCGAATACAAACCTGCAAAAACTGCGCATGACATCAAGACTGTTAATAGATTTCATAGTTACACAACATATGCAAATTAAGAAAGATTAAATAGTGGACGTCCTGTATCATAGACGCATATGAGGCGCTTTCCCTTTGACTTTTGTTTAAGATTGTGTTTCAACGTCATAAAATGGTATCTTGCAGCATTTGTTGTTATTTTAATATTCTCATTGCGTGTTTTGGTTCGAAAGGAAACTGTACAGTACACAGGAAAATTTGCTGTTGCATTGTTTTGCTATTTTAAAGCTTCGTAAAGAAAACATGTTTGAAAAAATAATTACGTTATTCCCTTATAACCACATACCCCATTTTATCCATATTAAATCGATTGTAAATTTTCCCGAGTACTTCACAAACATAAATACAGAAGCACCACTGTGTCGTATATATCTGACCTGTGTGAAACCCATCACAAACTAAAGCATTATAAATATCTCTTAAACCGTTTAATCAATCTTAATCATTTACGGATCGTAAATGTATGGATATGCGCCTTAAAATTCGGCTTTTGTTAGATTGAGATTAATGGTGGTTCGGAATTAGCCGCGTGAATTCAACACAATGGTAATAACTTAGCAGATTTTATGTTAGAAGGATTACATAAAATGCTCCTGAAAGCGGGGTACACATCGCTTATCAGCCCTGACGTATTATTAAATATGCATGTGGTAAATACACACTAATTTTGAGATACTACAAGGCATTGTCGGATGGGTTTTAGGAACAATGAACGTATAGGAGAAGGATAACATAACTGTAACGTACATGTGTAGTTATCAGTTACGTAAGTACTACATAATTTATTTGAATTAACTGCCATGATGGTTCGTGATTAAAACAAAATTTAAATATGCTTAGATATGTAATCTTTATTGCAAAGCGTAAATCAATACCTTTAAGGGAATTCTAGCCATAACTAATTACTTATTTCTTTAATTACTCAACTCTTTAGTTATGCAAGTACATACTCTAGCTATGTACTTGCAAATTGGACCAACTGAAAACAGAAGAAGAGCATGAGTTATTGATATCGGAAATAATATTGATTATTTCAACTTCTGAACTTTTGAGATACACATATTCATATATTAATATTACATATTACATAGTCAAAGAAATGATGCATATACCCACCCATTTACAGTTGCTCTCAACCACAATGTCTAATGTAATTTTATACACAACATCGTAAGTATAGTATTCATTACCACTTCTTACATTTAAATGTCCTTCTAGCTTGTGTCTAACATATAGAATTCAGAATTTCTATCCTGACAGAGGATCTGATTATGCCCTGCTTCTTGTACGACATCAATTTTTGTCCCTAAGGGAACGGAGGGAAGATTATAGCGCTACATTTATGCAAAAATTATTGAATAATGGGATTGACTCACCTCACCTCTTGTCACAGGTACACTTTCAATCTCCGCACATGCCACTAGTACGGTGAATGTACTTCATGTGCCAAGATATTATACCAACGTCCTTCAAAAAGTGCCCTTGACTCACATGGCCAGAAACTATAATGTCTGCTTCCGTAACACTATATAGCTTTTGTTCACTGGGAATTATTATCACCTAATCTTAGTATTCGGTCGTTGTAAAATTGTTTTTTTTTTGTTTTGTTTTATGTTCTGATCTCCTTTCACTGTTGGTTATTGTGATCTGTTTGATTTTAATCATGTATATATTATGCTGCGTAACACTTCATTATGTTCCTCTTCTTCCACTGTTGGACGAATTAAGTTTATTATTATTATTACTCTTAATAATAATAATAATTTGCTCTACAGGTCGTGAAGACCTAGGGCTAATAATATACTAATATTAGGAAGTGCTTTACGGACTATATTTCTCCATTTTCGTCTATTCCTTACCATCTCCTTCCAATTTCCTATTTTCATTTTTTTTAGATCTTCATCCACTTTATTCATCCATCTCTCTCTTGGTCTCCCCCTTCTCCTTTTCTTTATTGGTCTTCTGGTAAGGGCTAATTTTGGTAACCTTCCTCTGCTTACTCTTTCTACATGGCCCAGCCATCTTATTCTTTGGGCATTGACAAACGCTACGATAGTGGGGCTTTCGTAAGCTTCTTCTACTTCTAGATTTGTGCGTCTTCTCCATCCTTCCTCGGTTTATTTTTGATAATGCCAACGATATGCAGCTGGCATATGAGATCTTTGAATTGCAGGGTAATACTCTCTTGTGACTGCTGCACACTTGACAGTCCAATCGAGTAGTATCTCTCTTGTGTTCACTTTTGATGGATAAACTAATTATTTAAGTCAATCTCAAAAGGACTCAAACCCGGTGTCGTTGGTGGCCAATTTTGAAAACGACCACGGCCAATCCAAAGTTGTAGAATGCGATTGTTAAGGTTAATCGATAAAATGCCATTACAGGTCCTTGGTTTATTATGAAAATCACCATGCCAAGGGAAAGCAATGAAAGGAGCATAAGCATCAAAGACGGACTCGAGTTTCTGCATAAGCGTCCTCAGCGTCCTTCCGTATTCCAAACCCCAAGAAAGGGGCAGAAGCATTGAAGACGGACTCTACTTTCTGCCTATCAGACATCATCAGCGTCCTTCTGAATGACAAGACCGACTTTGTTAAGTTAATCAATCACACCGCCACTAAAGTGCATAATCCAAAACTGATTGCTCCCATACTGGTTATACTGAGAGTGTACGGTCTCATATTAAGCTGCACTTCGATTCTGGTATTGTATTCATGAAACTCGCAGTTATAATTTTTTATTCACTAGAACATACGAGGGAGCTTCTATAATATACACGCAACGTGAAGGTAGCATATCTGATTACTTAAACAACTGTCTACAAGAATCGCTTTAATGACCACCGACGATAGAACCACAACTTTTGGGCTATATATACATGAAGTCCGTCAATAAAATTCCGTATTCCCTCCGCGATTGTATTTTCACAATATGAAGATAAACACACTGTTCGGATTACTCCCCCCGCACAAAGTATTAATTAATTCGGGACGACACGTGTTTCGGGAATACGT
>JARFOC010000364.1:237250-252919 GCA_031763485.1 Osmoderma eremita | reverse complement strand
TCACCTGTCATCTGTCATCTGTCATCTGTCATCTGTCATCTGTCATCTGTCATCTGTCATCTGTCATCTGTCATCTGCCATCTGCCATCTGTCATCTGTCATCTGCCATCTGCCATCTGTCATCTGTCATCTGTCATCTGTCATCTGTCATCTGTCATCTGCTATCTGCTATCTGCTATCTGCTATCTGTCATCTCTTATCTGTTCTCCACATACACCTAAAATTTTGACATACATGCTCTGTTTTTTTCTCTAATGTAAAATCAATTCTTTGTGTTTTGCTTGGGTTTAGCTTTAATTTATTTAACGAATCAATCACATGCTTGAGACATTACTAAACCAGCTTTCTCATACAGCATCTCCTCTATTTTCCTCCTTATCACTAATGACGTGTCATCTGCATACAGACAAACCGTGTCCGCTGAGGTACTGTCGACCAAATCATTCATGCAGATGACGAACAACAGGCGTCCCAAGATGGAGGCTGTCACGTCCAACATCCAACATCACATATTTTCTGGAGACCAGACGCATTGTTGCTCCCACTCAAATAATATTTCAGCAAACCATATACGTTACCTCGCTTCCCATAAAACCGTTGCTGATATGAAAGAAGCTTGTGATCCACGGTGTCGAATGCATGGCTCAAGTCAGTGCAGATTAGTCGGCTATATTCGCTGCTGTCAAGGCCAGAGACAATTGTGTTCAGTACCTCGGTTAATGCAGTATAGGTAGGTCTATTTTTAGGTCCAACCCACAAGGTTTTCGTGTTGGGTGGACCTAATATAACTGATCTTATTCAATAAGTTAACCAACCTGTTAGCGATTCCAATTTCAAAAACCTTATAAAAAGCGGGCAGTATAGACATGGGTCCATATTTGCACAATCTTTGATATTACCTTTCTTTGCACACGCAATTTTTAATTCTTGGGGGACAGGCTTCTTCTTTTCTTCTGTAATGCATTTGTTCAGAATGACAGCTAGACGATGGCTGGCGCTCGGAGCATTCACCATCAGAAACTTAGTTGAGAAACTTGCAGTGTCTTAGTCTTTTGATTGTTATTTGATTTTCAATTTTCTCGGCTTGACATTGTTTTTAATTTCACTATCAGACGCTGCATTACATATCGTTATGCTTGTAGTACTCATCGTATGCTTTTAGCTCTTCCTATTTTCGCAATAATTGTCAAACCATCAAGAATGTTCTTCATTGTCCTAAGCTTGGTATCTGCAATTTAATTTTTGTATATGTCAAAAATCACTTATTCGATTTTACTTGTCATATTATTATTCAGAAGTTGCCTAGTTAAATTAATCGGATGTAACGGTACTATACGCACTAATATTAATAGATTTATATCACATACGAAGTGTGTTATATTTTTGATATTAACATTATCTATTTATATATTTATATATTTGACGCATTGGAATGAATGCAGTAGAAATCTGTAAAAATTGAAATATACTTTAATTTCTAGAAAATGCAGTAAGGAAAGTAGAGGAAGAGCTAAAAGGGAGAACGAATGAGTTCATTTTAAAGACAAACGCCGTAAGGATTCAATATGGGGTTTCTAAGTCAGTGCTAGACTGCTAGGCTTACCGTTTTGGCGGCTTGGTGTCAGGAGATAATAAATTATATTATGCTGTACGATCGTTTTCCATTTTACTTAAATTTGGTAAACAATGTTCATAATTTTAGAGTAGATAATTATAGGTGTGAAGTAAGTAGACAAAGGAAATCTTACAGTTAGCGCAAAGAAATGGAACAAAGACAATTGGGGGTTTATTTCGACGAAACATATCAAAAGGCTAATTACAACTTACATGAGTGCTTCGTTATAAACTTATACAATCAAGTTTCTAACATATGTATTTTGAATAAACTGATATGCTTTTATAATGTGGGAGTCGTGTTCTACAATTTAGTTAATTATTCCATTAGGAAAACACCTACCTCCTTTAATTCAAAAAAAAATATGCCGCATACAAAAACATTTTTGATGAATTTTCAAGAGACTAGGTATATATATTTGTGAATTTGGTAAAGCATTCTCTGATTGGAAGTGCAATACATAGAACCATTAAAGTACTTATGAAGACACTTTAATGCTGTAGTGAGACTTTTTGGGGAAAACAGGAGAACAGAAAATTTTAAAATGTTCTGCAGAACTCGTTCTGGCTTACGTGAGCAATACTTCCGCCAATTTACTGAAGCAAGAGTAGGTATTTTTTAACGGTGCGGAGTAGAATTCTACAAGAAAAACTTACATAAAAATAATTGCGTAATACTTTCAGTATGCCCTTTAAAATTCGCCGAGGATTAAGTAAACATTATGTGTAAATACCTAGGCGGCAACATTTCTGTCCTCACGTAGAATAGGAACGAGCGCCGTACTAGAATGGCACTTTTTGTGTTGAGGTAAGCGTTGAGGGAGTGTATAAATTGTAATTAGAATTTTAATTGGCTGTGTTTAAAAATGAAGCAAACTTTTAATTGGAATATGAGGTCCTCATGGGTATATATTTTCCATGTCTCCTGCAAGCTTCATTTAATTCTATACATGGAGTAGGTAGGGAAACATTTTAAAATTACCCTTGTAGACGAGAGTACAAAATACGCTGATGCGTAATTACTTATTAAATCTTTTTTTATTTCGCATTCTTTTATCTACAGCGATATTAAACTGTCGCACTGCTCTGGTTTTTAATCCGCAAAATGTAATCTTGTGTGTAAAAGCATTTAAAAATGCCTCTTAAGTAAGGGATGTAGGTTATCAACTTACCCTGTAAACATTTAGTATCTTTTGCGAGAATTACAAACGCTTAACTTTCAACGAAAATTTTGTTTGTAGAAAACGGCAATGTAAAAACACCATTTTTGAGGTAATAATTAAGGAACATAAGCATACAACTAGTGATAGGAGATTCGCTATTCGAACCATCATTCTGATGATCATGTATTAACAATGTGGAATATTCTTTAAACGATCATGTGAGATGTTCTTGCTTAGTAAATGGTTAATTTGGTATAGTGAGAAAGTTGATTTTACGCTGCATCTGTTAGCAGTTATTGCTTTCGCATTCCTTTACGATTAGTCCGCGTATTTTCATAAAGCACATATTATATCAGATTTTCCATATTTTTCTTCCGATAATCCTTTCTTCTACGTGTTTTCTTATAGTTCGTACAATATACAGAGCCGTTTATACTAACCTATCCGTGGACTTCCTTGTCTGTGAATATTGTTAGTCACCACACGCTTTGGTGTGAAGCGTGTGTTCCCGTACTTCCTTATTTATCCGTGTATATCTCCTGAAAAAGGAATTTCTTCGGATTTATGCTAGCAATTAGATCACGCAGCCTGTCTCAAAATATCAAGTTCTCAGGCCCGCTGTCTTAAAGGCAAAGACCGCAAAGTTTCGTACTTTTGTACGTCCGTCATGCCCAGACATAAAACATTTAATCCCAAGCTTCATGAGTTTTCAAATACTGTTGATACCCTGCAAAAAAAATCACTGTTTGAAGAATACTAACGGAGTTGACTATCACCAAATATTGGAACCTAATACACCTACTTTATATAAAACTGAAACTGGAGTCCAGAACGTATCTGAAAGAGAGAGAAGAAAAAACAATATCGTATTATTCAATATACTTGAGGACGTGGCTATTAGCAACGGCGAATAAAAAACACATATGTTGCCGTTAGTATAAAGGAAATATTGTCATTACTCGAGATTGCTTGTGGTAATCAGAAGCCTATTAGATTAGGCAATTTTTTTTTGATTAGGTCAGTTAGCAAACGACCAATTAGAATCTTAATAATAAGGAAGGTATAGTTAAAGCAGTTAAGGGTAGTAAATAGCTAAAACATGTCGAAAAATTAAAAATTTCTTCTTTATCGAAGTATAAAATGCCACACCAGATGAATTTATATCGTCATGTAAGAACTGAGCTGAATAACCGCAAAGCTTTAGGCGGAACTGACATTCGCATTAAGTACGTTAAAGATGTAGCTTAGCTATCGCTGTAAGGAGAAATGGGGTGACTCCTAATGCCCCGTGCAAATGACACTATCGCCTTGCAAGATTCCCAGTGCATTCGCTTGGAAAACCAAAGTAAATCCTACAAGTGTAAGGCTTAAGATCAGGTGCCAGTTATTGATTTCGATCCATGTGTAAAAATTGGTATCGTTTGTTTTAATATAAGATGAAGTTAGATATGGACAGGGTATCGTTAGCAAAAAGCAAACATTGTGCACGCAGTCCTTCTCAGCATTAATATGGAACCTCTCAGTGACGCTTTTATGAATGATGCTAACGTGGTTGCACCGTCCTCCTACCGCCTCCAGAAGACTCTCAAATCGTAGCCTTATGGCTATAAGACTACGATTTGAAATGGAAGGAAATGGAAGGCACTTAGAGCGGCTGCTCTAAGTGCCATTTCCTCCACGAGAAGGTCCATTGGAGGGACACAAAGCAGCGCTCTGCGAAGCAGACTTCCATTGCCGCCGTTGGGATGGTTCGCATTGTGCCCGTTACGTTGAGACATGCGACGCGCTGCACATGTGTTAGTTGATTCCTGGTTTCCACACGTCTCATTGGTGACCACCAAACCAAGGCGCCATTAATGAACATAAGCCCAATCATGGCAGGCTACAGTCTCAACGTGACCTTCGGAGAAGGTGGTCTTCCCAAGAATGCGGCGGCGCTGCCCGATGGTCACAAATGCATTGTTTGACGTGCTTGCCCTAGTTCAGTTTTCTGCCAAACACAACTCCCAGGTATTTGACTTCGCGTGAGAAACTTAGGGCATTGCCAAGCAGTTTTGGTGTGTGGAGATGCTCCACTTTGTTGGGGGAGAGTACCATCCCCGTGTTATTTGAGTTGACAGATAACACCTTATCGACTTATTTCCTGCTGTTATTATCTACTGCTGAATGTCATCGTCTGAATAACCATAAACAACGTACTTTGATGGATGAAAAAGTCTCAGAGGTGGCCAGACAAGTTTAATGAACAAAGGTGCTTAAATTGTCTTCTAGGAAGCCTTTGTTGTGGTAATAATAAAATTCATCCGCGAAAACACGGGTTCACTTTAAGAACTTGGAATGGTAGTCCGTAGGATCATGTATTGCAACTTCAAAATTATACACAACGGATAGAAAATTATTCCACACGGCCAAAACTGTGGGCAAATTAGGGTACTTAATATTTTTCCAATTTTCAGCAACCCTAGTACTTCTGCATATAAATGGATTTTGATCACTCAATGAACTTTACGATGGTACTGTACGAGGTATGCAAAGCCCTGAGAATCCTTTCGTATACCTAATTTTCACTAAAATGATTCAACATAATCAACCTCTAGTGTCTTATATTTTCGTGGTTTTGTGTTATTTGCACATTAAATGCTAATTTCATTTAAAACTCTCTCAGAAAGCGAATTTTAAACAAAATTATTAAAAGGTAAATCAAATTTGGATTGTTTTTGAATTTTTTTATATTAAAATTATCTTTGTGTTTGCCATGTCCTGTATGTAGACCTGATACTTGATATCAGGAATATTTAGCATGTCATTTCTTTTTTATGGAGCAATTTATAATTTGATTATAACTATCTTAGGTACTTGTTAACCAAGTGGTATACTACTTCGATTAATTAAAAGAACAGGCTTATTGTAATTTATTTTAAATATTCTTCTCCTCTATTCTATTAACTCCGATACTAAGATATTAGATTATTTAGTCGTGTAACTCAAGTTAATATTTAAATAAAACGAAGTTGTAATTCAGGGAGCTATAGTAAATATAAAAGAGTAATAAGCTTCATGTATTTGAACTGCTTGAATGTAGATATATAAATTTATCTTTACGCTTTATACAATTGCATAGAAGCGCTGGCTCTAAAGTGATACCTCCGCTGTGCTTGGCACTATGAAGAATTCATGATATTGCAGATGAAATGTAAATTGGTTATATTGGTTCCAGCTACCTTAGCTGCAACAGTTTCCTCTTTTCAATTTAAGAAAATATCAAGGCATTTGATATTTATAAGAGAAACGGGAAGTAAGAATGATACTGAACTTGTTTACCTTTTTTAAAATTCATTTAAACTTTGTTATATGGAGCTCTAATTTGGGGATTTGGAAAGCTTTTGCAATACGGTCGTAGTAAATGCACTAAAATATAAAATTAACGATCACACGTGCATAAAATATGTTCGTTTATTATCGCAATAATTTAAAACGACATATTTGTTTATTGTTGTAACAAATGCATACGAATTTCGCTTGCTATACATAATAATTTAACATTCTGGTTTTAATTTGGAATTATATTTTACCATTGGCACACTGGAAAATAAAAGCATAATACAGTTTAAAAAAACAATGCCCAAATGCTACTTGCTGGGTGCAAATATTTAAACAGGTGCAAATTAAATTTGTCATTATAATACGAAATTAAGTTGGATTGGTTAAATTGAAATTAAAACGATAATGTACAACTTTCAGAAATTAGTTTAACGCTTTATAGTAGTTAATCAGCCTCAATTTTCTATTTGAATATAATTTTTTTTGTAAATTATTGACGCATGCAGCTATTACACTCTGTTAAAATTGCTATCCAGAGTATGTATTTGCCTCAGCTATAAGTTTCAAGACTTGATTGCATTTCACGAATACGTAACTTCCATTATCACCAGATTATATTACAAATGATTCGGAGAATTTGTTTGTTCAGGTGGAAAAAATGAGATGTTTAAGCAAAGTGAAGTGGTTTAATAATTTTCGGTTTGAATTATTATTGGTTTATAACAGTACTCTTACAATAAACTTAATTTCGAAAATGGTTTGTCTAACATGAGTACTTTATTTATACTTCTCAAGTCGTGCAGTTCTAGTAAAGTAATTTATGTATCATACGGTAAATGTGATAACAAGTTTATTTAATAAGAAGGGCAAAAACAACAACACTAATTAAACAACAATGGATAAAATATAGATTTGACGCAACTTTGGACTTTTGATATGAATATTAATAAAAAAATATGTAATGGAATAATGAGTAATGTAGGAGAGAGATTCGAGGCAGATTCGACGGGGAGTTGGGGTTTAAAATAGCCAACCTGCCTTGATAGCTTCCTGGTCTTCGCTCTCTTTATTAGTCCGACTCACGAATACATATCTCTGGATTAATGACTTAATACAGGGTTACGGGATCGATAAGGACTTTTACTTAAATAAGGCAACCAGTCGAGTCAATTAATGTCACTTGACACTCTAAACTCAGTAAACCCCTAGCCAGGTCAAGAGTTATCCCTTGACTGACTTTTATTTTTCATTTTTTTTTGTACTGGCAAAATTGACATATCGCCTACTGACAATTATCGCCGTGTGTAATGTCACCTGACTGACTTATTTTAATTTAGTTTTGACGTATTGTCAAAACTGACGTCCCGCTTGATAGCTAGGTCTTCTTACTAAAGGCTTTCTCTCCACATTATTACCCGTTCACAACTCTTTTTTACGATATATAAATGATAATTTAACATTCATATGGTATTTAAATTTGTTAAATAAAAAATCTTTTATTCGTACCGTTCCATTACAGGTTACATGGGAAATATAAAATACAAACGCCATAAAATATACCTAACATAAAATAATTATTTATAATATAATTGGTAAAACAGGTTGAGGGATCTTGTAACTAAACAAAGTAAAACACAAGAAGTGTCCCTAAAGTATATTTCTTTAAAATAAAAAAAAGGAATGAATTAAAAATTAAAGTAAACATTGAATAAACAATAAATAAATGAACGAATTCAGTGTGGGTTAAGTTAATTGCGATTGTGACAGTACCAGATGGGTCAGCTTTGATATTGATGTAAAGAGAAAGCTAAAATAAAGAGAATTTAAAATAAAAAGAATTTAGAACGATATGATTTGAAATACTTAGCTGTTTGAACATGTGTGAGTACGTGAGTCTTGGATGGGCGACTTAGGGTTTCCTAATTTTAAGAATGGGATACGTAGCGGTGAAAGTAACACCTAGCAGGTACCATATGGTACTTATAACAAAAAAATACAACACTATCTTGTCGTGTTCGGACGTAGGCGAACGGTTTGCTCTATCCTGGACGGTCGAAGAGGAAGCTCTCCGGGTCTTGTCCTGGTGGGACGAAGACGAGGTGTTGTCTTGTCGCAGTCGGACGGAGCCGAACATTGATTGTGCTGGGTGGACGAAAAGGAACTCACTTAATGTCCTGGCCGGTAGAATACAAACCGCTGTCCCGTCCTGATAGGACGAAGGTCACTTGTCACGAGTGAGCCAAAACAAACGTGAAATGGACTAAGGGCAGTTCGTTTGGGAATTTTCTCTCGAAAAAGAGCTGCAAAATTACTTGGACTGGCGAATGGTTCAACCAATCACAGGTCGACAATTATTTATTTAAGGATATTATAGGAAAACAAAGCTTCACTGTGTTTGAATCACTTGTTAATTGTATTCATACGTTCAGAAATTTAGCAATGTAATACGGATTAAAATGACGCAACTAAATTTAGTATAAGAGAGATTAAATATAATTTAGAATTGAAATAGTTAAATGCATCTTCAGTATGCAGCTAACGAAGAGGGTTTTTGTCTGTGTACCCGGTCAAGGGGGTTTGTTGCATGTGATGATGCACCAACTCATGCTGTCGGTATTTTAAATGTAAATCGGTTTATTGCTTATTTCATGAAAAAATGTATGCAGGCATCGCAGATTTTGACTAAAATCTAAAGGAAAACAATTCTTAAACTTACTCTTAATAAATAGTTACGAAACATCATAAAATAATATTTTAGAAAAAAAAATTGTTTTCGATTACACGGTGGGTGTAATCTTACTTATCTTTCTTCCAAAACTCAATGGATTAATATGTACTTCTATATAGATAGAGGATGGTTGGTATTGCGATTAATGAGCATCTTAAATGTAACTAGAATGTAAAGAAAACAAGAAGGAGTTGTAGTTATAAAGATAAAATCCCAGGCGGTAAAGCAATAAAATAAAAACTGAAACATATTTGCATATAAAGCATGAAAATTATAACAAAATACGCAAAATGAGGAAGTTCTTAAAGATGACACTTCAACGTAAGCTTTTGGTAATATCATATCTGATTTGAGACTTCGCTTAAACGCGAAATCTCATTCGCAGGGTTTTCAAGTAACCGATACTTCTGCATCCTGAGTCCTTCTGTACATTTAAGATAACACGCATCATGTCAATGCTCCCCTTCTGTTTAAAAAATCATCTATCAGTGTGTTCAATAAGTGATGCATAATTTAATGTCCCCCTTGCACTATGATATTATTTTTCCATTATGGAGTTTATTTATCATCTGAAAGGGAGTGACGGTCGCACTGTCACGTGTCTTCTGTGAATACTGCGTCTACTATAAGACCGGGATAACTATTTTAATATGTACTGCCGTTCATGGACAGAATGGTTATGCCGAGAAATTTTATCACCGCTGGGACCTACAGCATAGCTATTTATGGATATTACTTGTAGGGGAGTAAACAATGCTGTTATTACGAATGAAAATTTATTATAACTGACAGTTATTAGTTTTCAATCTGTGTTGCCCAGTCCTTAATCTAATTTGCACGAAAGGAAAAATTTTAAAGGCGTACGCAAATGTATGAATCTTACTATTAGTATCTCGGGGTAAATGGTCTTCTATGTTTCCTTTTGTCTATTTCTTTCGTTAAAAAATACTATTATTACTGAAAATACAGTTGTGTTTTCATGTTTTTTTAATTCCTGAGGTAGTCTCAAAATTATGACACTCAATTCTCTAAATACGTAATAACATAAAATGGTTATTTTGTGTGTTCTACCACCTTTTTAAAGATTGTTACTAATTGGAAGTGCCAGAACTTTTGATTGAATCCTATTTTGCAACTTGTAGATTTGTAGTACAATTTTGGCGATAAGGTAGAGTACATATACAATGCAACTTATCAGACGATACGCTAACAATTCAATATTAATGTATTTGAAATTTTATCCTTTGTAATGTTTGTTGAGTTTGCGTAAATACCGTTTATTGTACGTTACGTTCACATAATGCACTTCCCTTTGGGGTATGCTAAATAGGCAGATGGGTTAAGTGCAGAAAATATTTAGCAATCTTTCTTTCCCGTGTTAGTCATAAAATCACGATTTTCAAATAATTAGGATCAACTAGAATGGAGGCAGTTTACTCCATTCTTCAAATATATAGCAACACATTTTCAAAAATTGCTACAAATTCTGTCAAAGCCCGTTAATTTTTAATCCATCCAGTTTTATCAGTTTACAGATGTGTACGTTCATTTGTATTTTATATCGGTACCTTTCAATTTGTATTATTCTGGTTAATGTTTGCTGAGTATGTATGAAATTGTTTTTGCTTAATTACATAAATATTTATAGTACTGATTACAGCTGATACCTATATAGGGATATTTATTAGGTATCTCTTCATTTACCTTTAATCTTGTATACAGTGTGTTAAAAAATGTATTCCAAACTTTCAAGGCTTATAGTATGGCCCAAAATATGCAGAAAAATCTGAATGAAACTCTGCGACTATTGGGTTTCTGAGATATGGAGGATTATTGTAGCATTTGTGCATTTTCACTTATTTCTTAGCTCTTTTCTCATCGCAGTCGACAGGTGTTCTGTCATACATACAGTTTGTACTTGACATTCAGTGGTTAGAGCACAATTTTACCAAGTTCCGCTATGTCTGCTACATCTTTACGTTAACGGTCATCGCCAGATTCGCGTTTTTTATATAGAAGAAGACCGAGAATTGCCGGTTCATTTGGAAAACGGTCTCATGATTCCGGGAGACGAATATCGGTGTCCGCCCCTGAGGCAGAAGAGGATAATATCACTGGAGATAGGAATTAGTGCTCCTAGTGCTTGGAGCATCCTCCACGAGCAACCCGTACCGTGTACAACGAGTGCAGGCCCTAAATCCACATGATCACCAAGCACGTTCGGTTTTTTACTGCTGGTTTCTACGGAATGACCTTAAATTTTGTTGTCAAAATCCTTTTTACTGATGGTAGTTTTTATTTTTCACAATGCGAATGTGCCGGACCGACGAAAATCCCTATGCGATCAACTAAGGAATCCAGGCATCAGGGACCTTTTTTACTGAACATTTGGATATCTATTTTGAGCGATAGCCCATTGCCTCATCGAACCAATTGGCTGGTGATATTTTAGACGACATTTCTTCGAACCAAGGGCAACAGATGCGGTTCCAGCATGGTGGTGCTCCGGAGAATTTTGCTGTTGGTGCTAGAGAGCACGTTCATGAAACTTTTCTGCATATTCTGTGCCACAATATCAACCTAGCAGTTCTTGGCACACTTTTTTAATACCTGTATACGTATATTTATCGATGCTGTACTAGTAAAGGTTGAACCCTAAAATTAATATATCTCCTGATGTCTTTTTTTAAACACGGATTCATGTACGATCAGCTATAAGTTTTCTAGTTTCAAGTTTTGATATAGTGAGATATTTTATAATCTTCTAATTTATTTTATGAATGCAATAATTATTCTCTTTTTGTTGACTATGGTATCCGATATCGCCTATAAGAACACAAATGATAGTGTAATCATGTCAATTATGCCGGGATAGCGCAGTTGTAAGAGCGATAGGCACCTGTACAGGATGTTGGGGTTCGAATCTCCGCGGTAGCCAATTTTTCTAAAGATCGGTTGCAGCAAAGGTGATCGTTACCCGGTACCCTTCTGTGTTGATGATAAATCAACACTGCTACCCTCTATTACGAGGAGAGGAGGCAGTAACAAGCCACACACACACACGATACACACGTACACAAACCTAATCTAGAGTGATACAATAGGCCTCAAGGCCGCAGTGTTAAGCCTCTGCATTAGGATAAAAACAACAACAAACAACAACAATCATGTCAATTCGACAAAAGAAATGGTAGTATGAATTGCTAAATAGATGTATTATGTGGTATTCCACATTATATTTATTGCCATTTTCAATGACCATTTTAAACCTCCTAGTACAATAAAAAATCCTACCGCCATGCACAAGTTCTCTGCATTAACTTTATGCTTTGTTAAATTTTCTTCTACTTTCCTTCCCATTTTCTGCCACTCTACCGTCACTTAGTATTACTTTAGCTGACATATTGCTTAAATGAAAGGGGGTGTAGACACCCTTAGTGGTAGCACTAAATGCTCCCTCATTTCTAGTTTTTCAAATTGAATTCAATTATCCAGTTTTCTTAATTTTATACCGAATATTTCATTATGTACGTTTCAAAATTAGAGAATGTGATTTCTATCGCTTCTAATATTTTAAGAAAAACTTAGTATAAACCACACTTTGCCATTTATTTTTTTTACAATAATAACTCCTTGAATTTGAATGAATTTCATGAACTGATAGAATATGATGCTTTAATAATACGACAAACATATGGAGCCCAAGCACATTTTCACATGTTAGCTCATCAATTCTTGTGTAGAACCTATCCTAGTTGGTGGATAGTGCGAGAAGGGGCACAGCAGTTGCTGTCTCTTTCACCCGACCTAAACATTTTGAATATCCTTCTTCCTGACCTTACAGATTACTTCAGTCAGGGAGACATTTTGCAATGATTCATAAGCCATTACCGGCGGCTGGTTCCGAAATATTGGGTGGCAGTAGTTAAGATACTGTTGCTTCGTGCGGCGTCGTGTTTCGCTAACAACAGCGTAGCTATATATAGTCGTACGAAACCGTACTATCTTCGTTACTGCTCACCCAAAACATCAGCACCAGCCGCGCCTGACTCGGGTCGTGTAAATACTTTAGTTTGTGTAAGTCCCATTAAAAACGTAGAATATCTTCGCAATCATATTATTAACGCTTTGACGGTTATATGACTTTACAACGCACTCGTCAATCAATGACAGACCGACTGGAAAAATCCAATTTACTGGCAGGGTACATTTTCAACAGCCCCTTTAGTAATTTACTACAGGGCTTTAAATTTCTTATTACAATAAAAACGTTAAAAAGAATTATGTGGTTCTTCTTTTAGACACTTATAAGTTCATAAATATGCATTCGCAGCCATATGTTTATAGAAATATTTTTTCTTAAGATATTAATGTAAGCCCCGCCCTCAACTATATCAACGCATTTAAGAAATACCTGTATATAGGTCTGGAAATTAAATGTTTGGTTATTGTGTGTTAAGAGTAGGATTATTTTACGGAGAAAAAAATCAGGAAAGGTTCGAGATGATATATTTAAGCACTCTGCAAGATAGAACAGCTTTAAATATTGCGCATACTTTACCTAAAAAAAGTGTCGTTAGTGATAACACCCATCTTACAGCACTCTATAAATATTCTCGTCTAAGGTAAGAAGTAGGCTCTTGAAATATCATCGAGATATTTTTCTCACTTCTATTGTTTTCGGGACATTCATAATCTGTTCCCCTTATAAAGAAAAATTAACACTTAGTCGAGCATTTATCAAGCCCTAAGATATATAATGTTTCATTTTAAAGCGTATTATTTTAATCTTGGAAATAGAAATTAATGACAGGAACAATAAAAACGAACCGCCCAAGAAACCACCGAAATTTCTTTAATGAGTCTCATTCCCGCTCTCCATGCTTTCTAACTGATTTTGTACATTTGTCCGTTAGTGCTGAGCCACTCTGTCTCTGCGAAACCACTATTTTCGTAATTGGGTTATCAGTCGTTGCACGTAATTGATTTATTTCCTCCCTCGCCGGCAATTAAAGGGTTATGGCGGTCTTGTAGGAAGCGCCACTTTTATGGAGATTGTTTCCATAGATCTTACGGTGCAGCGTCAATAATAAACATGTTTATTCCTGCCAGTAACATGTGATGCTACGCTAGGTACTTCTTGATGAGTATATATTTGCTTTAGTTTATAATTCTAATTAATGTTCAAAGTTATGTAACCTCTTAACGTAACTCGCCTTAGGAACTGCACTTCACTCACACTTAACAAAAAGTTAAAACACACCACACCGCACAAATATATACAAACTGTATACGTATTTTGACAACGAAGTTGCAATCTAGAATTTTTTATTGTTTAAGTGTAACCGCTTACCATTTGGGAAAAAATAATAAGCAAATGCCTATAACCTTTATTTCAATTCTACGAAAGTAGGTCAAACATGAAGGAGTTTTGCGATACCGGCACAGAATACGTGACAACAACACGCCACTGATTATTCAATGAGCGTCAATCATTGACATCTGTCAATGTCAGACCAGGGGCTGTAAGCATGAGTGAAACAGGAGTACCATCCAATCAATTCAACACAGAAAATGCGACACAGAAAATCCGAGGATGAGAAGTGTTGCACTGCTGATCTCAAATATGAATGTTCATTTACTTTAACGTGGTAATTACAAAGTCATATACATTTTGGAACACATCAAAGTGATTGGCCTACTTGATAAATGCCTTTAGATACCAACTGATAGATAAATTCACACAACACGTCTTCATGTAAAACACAATTAAATAGGATGTGATTAGGGTCAGCAACTTCACAACCACATTGACATTTTGGCGACCATTTAATATTCAGTGTAAACAAGTGTGGCGGGTAATTGCGGCGTCTAAATTTTATACCAACTACCTAGAGATTTTACTTTCTCAGTAACGCCACAACTTAGTCTTAACTGTTGGATTAATATACGCATACCGTGAGCTGTTTAACAAAAATCCTCTTAAGCTTTATATAGCACATCGCGGTCCATTAATTTTAAAATTTCTCTAGCACAGAAAATAGATTTACTGAGAACACCGACACTACAACTCAGTTTGACAAAATAATTAACATTCTCATTAAATCAATGAAATATTTTGTGGTTGAATTGATTCAGAATATGATATATTTGCAGTGTTGGAGATATTATATAAACGTTGTTCTTATTGACGGTACACCGGAATGCTTCACATAATACATGTGAGTTTTTTCTTTTCTAGTTCGCTTAATTCAATTTGTGTTGCATTAATTGGCGTCGACAGAGATACGAAGTGCTTTATTTTGTATGATGTTCAATGTTTACAAGTTCTTCACAGTATACCACTGCATAGTGCAGAATCATAATCCATTATTGATCTAATGCATGCTTTATAGACGTACATCGATATCTGAAATGTGTTTGAAACTTTAATAAATCTATGATAAGTGTTTTTAGTAAAACATTTTCGCTGGATTACTTTAAATGAATGTACAACCACACCTAGCATGTAATATGTATGTATTACCTGTTAGAGCAAATTTAGTTTATCTGGTTATCACTTGATTATACTGATGGGTGAAGTAAAGAATCTGACAGACCACGCTAAACGATTACACTGGTTAACAAGATTTTGACCCCCACTTTTGCATGCCGAAATCAATTATGTTTTCAGAATTTCTCCACCACCCTTAGTTTTTATGACCCAGGTTATTCACTTGTCCACCTAAAAATGCATGCATAGATATGTAGTATAAAAGAACATATGTTGACATTATTTCAGTTGTCGGCTAGAGCTCGGAACTGATCAAGCAGCATGCAATGGTTAATGTTTGAACATGTCTT